>CM077509.1:24859858-24993750 GCA_039654745.1 Houttuynia cordata | reverse complement strand
TAAGGTTGTGTTATATGGAGAGAAACATGATAAAAAGGGAATCTTTTGGTAATTCTAGTTAATTCCAGGATCTGTAATTGATCTAGGAGGGGAGTATTATCATCTATCATGAGTATAATATCATCTATAAGTGGTACGGTATAAGTTAATTAAAGTTTAATCAAGTTTCTCACTTTCGGCCAGAACTGTTTCTGCACGGACAGTCGACAGTGCATAATTCATAACTAATTCATATGATATCAGAAAAATATAAAACCGGTGGGGTTAGAAACTAGACTCATAAGGGTACTCTCAGTAAAAATTTCAGAAGATAATATTAACTGTACAGAGTCTGAGAGCCGCCGGAAGTGGACTGTTATGCAAAAGACAGTGAGCAGAATCCAAGTGAAAACACTAAGTACTTAAGTAAAACCATTTAATAAGATGTGAAGATGATATGACGTGCTAGTAACTAATACTAGACTATATTCTTATGATTATCACAGTAAGGTTGGGTTATGGTTAATATGATAGATGGGTGATACCTATGTTAAGAATACCGTAATCGTGTATTTGAAGATAAAGCGTTTGTGTCGGTTTGAGGTTCCATTTGGAATCCAAATCATCTGGGACTCATTAATACCTTGTCTCTGATTTATATATTTCAATAAGACCTATATGATTTCCATCTAGGGCTGAGCATGAACGTATGTATGGATTGTGTTATTCTCTTTGTGTGACATTCCCACTTATACTCTGTATGTGAGTCTGTTCCGGTGATTGACACCTTATGTGGTTAGAGCGTTGCGGCCTCTATTTCTTTGAATTATTATTCATCATGATTATTTGATTGATTCCTCCACTAGAGGTCTTGCGGGATTTCTCCGGAAGTGGATTCATAGTATGCTCAAATTATGCCATTGCTTGATCTTGCGGGGTCACTAATATTCGTGGTACTGCGGTTCCACACTGCCCAAAAAGAGGCAACATACGTACGTTAGATTGTTGACATTACGGAAGGTCATCAGTCTCCGCCCATCGTGCCCGTAAGCACTGGTGGGGCCAGCATCCTAGACGCATGGCAGGGTTCCAAAAAGAGGACCCCTAGGGTGGTTCTGGTATAGTCACTTGCGGGTGATCGGTTCAGCGAGCAGAAATTGTACTCCTTTCACTTTTAATGTCTGGAGCTTTTTAATATGATTATCATTCTCTCCTTACTCATATGTGTAGTAGGAGCCTTATTGTTGTTTTTCCTACTTGCGGGTTGGAATTATTATCGACTAACCTTTCAGGTGTATAAATCCTTGGTTTAGTCCGGATGTTGCGGCATCTTCATAAACCTTTGTTATTCTTATCCTATTCATATTGTTTGTCCTTATTCAGTGGGTTTTTACATCCTACTGAGTGTTTCTATGAAATACTCATGCATCCTCTGATGCAGGCGCAAATGGAATTTGAGATCAAAAAGTTGCAGTAGTGAAGCGGTCGCAGGAGCCGTGAAGACTTAGAGTTTATATTATTTGCTTTGCTTATTTGATGCTTATGACATTTAATGGCAATTGTGTGCCATAGATTTATAGGTTTATTTGATTTGACTTTCTTAAATGGATTATCAGTATTATTAAGTAAATTTCCATTCCATAGTATTCATTAATGTTTGTATGTGTATTGCACTGATTATGGGCATGACCGATTACACATCCTTTTGAGATGATCGTAATTGGTGGTTAATTCGACAGTTCGGTCTCGCGCCCGAGATTCTCTACCTCCAAATGTATATCATTGATTGGCTTCCGCACTCCGTTCGAGGTATGGGATTTCGGGGCGTGAGAATTAAACATCATAAAACAAACACATGCAACCTAACACAACTATTACTCTTGTCCATCACAATCCTACAGAAGAACCATCACAACGTCACCGAATCCATCAAAGCTCATGACCAACACCCCCAACTGTCAACTTTGCCCATCACTAGTTGTACACATCTGCTACACGTTTCCATCACAACCCATTAAGCAGTTGAACATGCAGACACCTCGCAAGCTATCATAATTTATTAAATATCATAAAACAAATACATGCAACCCAACACAACTATTACTCTTGTCCATCACAACCCATTAAACAATATTATACGATACATGAAGCCCTCGACATGCATAAACCAAGAGCAGGAAAAAGCTAATTCATCAAGTAATCATGAAAGGAAGTAACTTTTACTATAAAAAAAGGGAGTTTGTACTTACCTCTTCTTGGTGGGCGGAAGAGGTAGAAGCATATGCCATGGAGAACGCCGCCACGAGGGGAGAACTCTGCCACTAAGGAGATCGCGAGGGAAGAGCGCTGCCGGTAGGGGAGACCGCGAGAGACAGTGCCTAGGGGTGTAAACAGCATCCGGATATCCATATCCGTCCATTTTTTCTGTCCAAACGGACACAAAATTTTGTCCGTCACAGACACGGACAGGTTTGATCGTCCGGCAGATGGGCGGACACGGCTGCGGATAGAGTGTGTCCACATCCGTAGTCGTCTGTGTCCATGACAAAATTTAAGGTTAAAATGTCTGTGTTCATGTTGTCCATGTCCGTCCGTATTCAAAACGGACACATGCGGACAAATACATAGGGATGTCCGCACGGACACGAACAGACGGACACCAAATTTTCAAGTAAACAGACGGCTACGGACATAGCTTGTCCGCGCCCATGTCCATCCGTTTACACCCCTAACAGCACCGCCGCGAAGGGAGAGCGCAAGAGGACACTGCCGCCGCGAGGGGAAGTCGCCTCCAGGGAGGGGTGAGTGCCGCTATGAGACAGGAGCGCTGGGGAGGGTTACGTTGTGACAGGGGAGCATTGCCGTCATTGTGGGAAGTTGCTGCCGTGAGATGGGAGTGCCGCCGCGACTTAGGGAGGGTCACTGCGAGGAGGCGATAGAGTTGCAAGATGGTTGGGACGCGAAGTGGAAGCCGTAGTTTAGGGTTGTGTTGGAGAAACACAAGGTTGTGACTTTAAATACCCATGTGGACAGATTTTGATTTTTGAAATCGCGTGGGTCAAGACGTGGAAAAGATGTTGAAACGATGTTAATGACGCCGTTTGGAAGGCAATAAAGTTGTTCCACGCGGGGAAGGGCAATTTTATCATTTTTAAAAAATTTGAGTATGTGGGAGCTCGTGCGTGGATATGAAATTCTGGGTACTTTGTACCAAAGTGGATACAATATTTTCCCCTTTGTAGTATTTTGGTTAAAATGCACCTACTTGGACTAAAATGTAAACCACCCATCTTAATATTCTGTAACCTCCTCCATTAATTGAAGTTATAGATATTTCTTCAATTCTCGTAACGATCCATTAGCATTAGGCGTCTCTTCTAATCAAGAATGGACCCACCCGAGCCCACGGAAGCCTAGTCACTCCTCATGTCCACACACCACATGGGAGGACCGACTCCTCTCAAACAAGATAATAAATATGGGACAAACCCATATCGCTATCTTACATTTACACTCCATATTTAATTGGTGTCAATAAAAGCTGTTACATACCGCATAACATCAGTAATTTCTGTATTTCTTGGCATAACATACGGTTTCAAAGCCCCTATCTAGTTAATGTTCCAATACTAATTCAGCGGCTCCCATTTGTCTTATTCATATTTATTACAAGGGCCCCCAGCCTTGAGAAGAAATTGGCACACCATTGATTTTTTTCCCAAACTTATAAAAACAAAGTGACAATTTGGGGGGCCCTAGCAGATTCATGGGTGTCAGGATAGGCTTCTTTACTTTGACATAGCTATTAACTATTGCATTTAACTCGTCATCAGGTTCAACTTAAGCTGATATACTTGTCCACCGGTAACGGGCATTTAACTGATGATTTAAAACGTCGAAGAAATGAGATTATGAGCGCTGACTGCAGCTCAATGCTCTTTTTAGAAGAAAATAAAAAGGAAAAACTCGCATCTAAAGCTTAATCACCCTGATAAATCATGTTGCTATATATGCCCACCGGACCAGCAGCTGGACAATGAAATGGATTTGCATAGCTGCTTCAAGTTGATAGCAATTGCTGGTTAAAAGAAGATATCATGACTGTTTAGATTATACTATATGGTAATAAATAATCGGTCAACTCCCATAGAAGGTATTTGGATCTAAAACTTGCGCCTGTATCGAGCGCCATTAAATACATCCAAGGTCCACTCGGAATATCCTCGGTCGACGCAGAAGCTACATAGAGCTCCACACCATCATCATGGCCGCTCTCAGTGCTACTTCTTTATCTCCCATTGTGCTTTTCATCTCCATCCTTGTCTTCTCCAACCAATGCATGGTTCATGTGAGGGGAGACGGCACTTTGATCAAATTCGTATGTTCAAAGACTAGCGACCCGCAATTCTGCTTCTCCACCGTCTCTTCCGACCCTCGAAGCTCCACCGCAGACACGCATGGGCTGGCAAAGATCTCACTGCTCATCGGCCAGGATAAGGCGTCGGAGGTGGAGGCCCACGTGACTGAGATGCTGGACAATGCTACCCGTAATGGCGGCGACCCTCGGTGGATCAGCGGCCTTGAAGGGTGCAAGTACGGCTACGCGGAGGCCACCAAAGACTTTGGAGATGCACTCAAGGACTTGGCCGCCAAGGCCTATTCGAAGGCATCGCAGGCTGCGGGATATGCTTCCGATGAGCCTCCGCAGTGCGAGTATGCCATTAGCAAAGGCTCCGACATACCCTTCCCGCCGGAGCTGGCGGAGAGAGGGGAGGCTGTCATGAAGTTGTCCAACCTTTGTTCTGACCTTGTTGGTCTTCTTAAAGCTTGATTTTCTTCATCTCCTGGGTTACGTTTATCCATGCTCGGGTTGTTGCCTGTTGCCTGTTGCCTGTTGCCTGTTGGTTTTTGGCCGAGCTTAAATAAAGTGTTGTTTTCTTTTTCGCACAGTTGCTGATTGTTGGATGTAATGTAATTCTTTTCGAGTAATAGATCAAGTATCAGTCTCGCACGTAAATTTGGAAAATGTACTTGGATGCATGTCACTGCCACGACATTTTTCTTCTTTTCCAGCTTATTCTACGGGATACAGAAGCTGAATTGGAGTTCATGAAACGGGTCTAGCCTTCTTTTTCGTGGACTGGTAAAAACCCTGCAATTAATTGATGGGTTACGTTTATAAATTTATGACTATGAAACGGATGTAGCATCATGTTTTTGTGGATTGTGATGCAAATATTGCAAATATAGTCACACATCTACGAACCAAATATGACCAGAGGGAGTAGCAACTACGAACCACATTACTCCTTCAGTCCCATATTAATAGCAGCATTTGGGAAAATAATGCTAAACGATGGGACCCACAACTATGAAAATGGTAAAAGCGTAGTTCCTGGTGAACCTTCGCATTTTACATAGTCATATACGTATTTCTTATCAATTTCGTCGACATGAAAGGATGGTCGGTGTATACAACAGGAGACGTAAAAGGTAAAGGGCAAAGAGAGCATGATGCAGAGGAGGTATCCAGATTCAGAGCTGGAAAAGCAAAGGGCAACGACAACAAGGGAAGAAAGCAATTTGGTCAGGAGGTGCAAGGGGTGGCACGGTGAAGGGAAAGCAGAGAAATATAGGGCAGGAGTAGGCAACGGGTTCAAAGAATATCAAATAACCTTTAACCATGCATTTTCCAACAGAAGCCCCTTACACATGTAAAATTTCAACTGAACTTTCCCGAATCTATGAATCAATCTTATCTAATGCTCTTATTTAATACTGGTATATTTAACCCAATGTTCAGTTCCAATAGCGTCATAGGGTGGGTAAGAATAGCAACATTGGGAACTTTGAAAATCAGTTTTCACAAGGAACAAGTGAAAATATAATTCATGTTACGACAACAACGAATATATTATATCACCTATGCAAGGAAAAAATATTAATGATTGGCACAGAGCTAAATCCTAAGGACGGCACTCCCTGCCTACTGCACTATTTTATGGAAAAAAAAATATTTAGAAAGTACCAACAATGACTCGTATAAAATGGCCGCCGACATAAGGACTAGGCACGGTAAATTATCCTTCTAAATAGACTTCTAGACTCCTCTTCCTTGACAGATTAATTAATAAATGGCCGCTAGTAACACTAAAATGAATAGAAACAATGATTACCTATATGTATTCATCCACCACCACCAGATAAGTGTGCCTTTGATTACTTCTCTCCCTCCTAATAATGAAGAATAGATCGAATTGGAGCTTTCTCGGAGATACTGTTGTCCTAACCAAATTTCTACAGCAGCTACTCTGAAGCCACCAATGCCTGTGAAGATCCATACCCATTTAGATGGGACTTCTGCCATCTCCATGCAACTCGAAGACTTTCTGCCAAGTCTGTGTACTGAGCAGTCCAGTTCAATTCCTTGTTGACTTTGGAAGGATCACTATAGACTTCGGCATAGTCACCATGTCTTCGATCAAGATATTCAACTTTTATATCCACTCCAGTGGCCTGCTTGCAGGCTTCAACGAATTCTTTAACAGATCTTCCTGATCAAAGAAAGAGGTGAGACATTGAGCAAGTCTTCAGTTCTAAGTTAAAAGAAATAAAAATAAAGTAATTTGAAAGACAACATCAATGCCAATTGTTTTCTCCAGTCCCCGAGTAATTTGGCATGATTCAGGGCAGAGTGATGACACTTTGTTGAGACTGCATTATCTCAAATTCCCCACAAAAGAAACAAAAAGAGATCCCCTCCATTGAATGAGCACAACTAATTGATTTAATCTCATCGAACTAGCATGCTGATCCCACTTACATGAGCATTTAAAAAAAAAAAAAAAAAAAAAACAGGAACAAGTTCCCACTGAAACCATTGAAGTTAGGAAAGAAAGCAGGCCGCAAAAGAAATAGGGTCGCCAAAAGAAAGTAAACTTAGAAATTTTTAACTGACCTTTTCCAGTGCCAACATTGTAAATGCCCACTTTCCCAGGGTTTGCCTTGCTAAGAGCCTTCACGTGAGAGTCAACAAGATCAGTCACATCAATATAGTCTCTTATGCATGTACCATCAGGTGTGTTATAATCTGTCCCTTTAACCTAATTCATAATATTATAAACTGTTCATTAGTCTGAAAAAGTAGTAACATTAGACTTCAAATAATCAATTAAAAGTGACATTTTAAGCCGCAAAAAGTAGCCAACTTATAACGCTGATGTACATACCTTCAGCCCAAGAGTGATCCCACGAGCTGCATCAAAACATGCACCTGATATTCGACCATGCTCCCTCAGCTCAGGTCTAGGAGCTTCCCCCAGGCGGCCCTCTGGATCCGATCCAATTACATTGAAATACCTTGACAAAATTATTATGGAAGTTCTTTGATTACTCTTTCAAGAATAATCTTCTTCAATGAGAGATATGAAACCGAGAAAACATTTGTTCAATTGAAGTTTCTAGAAAACAAACAAACTTCTAGAACTGAAAGTTTTTTTTTTGCAATTTTTTAAAATGAATTAACCAAAAAAATGTTCAAATCAATAAAATTTGATTCTTAAGAGACTAACAGGTCAACAAAATCTTTAGAATCGAGATGTAAACATCAAAGCGAAAAAGGATTTGTAGAAAAGCAAGATTAATGCTGCTACATAAAACTGGCAACTTTTTTTTATTAAGAAAAAAACATCTTACAAATGAACTGCAAAAATTAGCATCATCATTGACCAATAAAAAAGGGCCTAAAAGAACAAACCTTAATATCATGACAGCCATGTTTGATTTTCGTGAAAAGTCTAGGATTATGTCTTCTGCCATTTTTTTTGCTTTTCCATATGGGTTTATAGGGACCTGTACTCAGATAAAACAAAAAGAAATTTGAAAATAGATCCAAACACAATTCCCATCATAACTGAAAAAACAGATAGAAGTACAGAATATAATTGTTCAAGTCTATCCACACTTGCAGAGTTTCTTCAGTAATTGGCATCTTTTCAGGCTCCCCATAAGTCGCACATGTACTAGAATAAATCAGAGTTTTTACACCATGTGCTGTCATTGCCTCTAGCACCATCAGTGTATTTGAGGTAATATTGTGATAATATCTGAAAACATATACACAAATTTTTATGTGAGGGTATGTTAGCCAAACTGGAAATGTGGTAAAGCAATCATGACAAGATAATGCAAACCTCAGAGGCTCAAGGGTACTCTCTCCAACATAAGCAACAGCTGCAAAATGCATTACAGCATCAAATGCATTCTCTGAGAATATTCTATTCACCTGATTATTTTATTAAGGAAGACAAATCCAGGGACAAGATTTTTACTGCAAGATTAAGTCCTTTTACGAACACGAAAAATCTATACAGGATACAGCTTTGGGATCACCCAAATCAGCAAGAATAAACTGCAGCCTCCCAGGCTCTGGAAACAGCTCTTGCAGAACCTTGATGGCACCTATATTTCCCCGCGAAAGATTGTCCTGACAAATATTGGCAGAGCAGATATGTCTAGCCCTATATACTTCTTACAAGATTGTCCTGACAAATAAATGAGTCAATCTTACTTACCACTATTGTCACACGATATGAGTCCTTCAAAAGACGAAGTGCTGCATGCGATCCTATATAGCCAGCCCCTCCCGTAACTAAGACATGTATTACACCAGGCTCGTGATGAGTGAACTGTAAGAATTGATCAAGCAAATTATGCAAAAAAAAAAACAAAGCTTAAGGCAAGAATCCAATAACATTTAAAAATTTGTAATGAGCTTTTTCTATATCTCAAGCCTTTCTCCATTAATGTCATTTTTCCGTGCTGTGCAAAAATTCCTCTGACATTACCTGGCTTGCATGCCTTAAACCAGATGACTGATTCAACATAATTATGCAAAAGAGTACAAGAATCCCGGCCAAAATAACTTTCATCAAAACATCAGGCTTCTTCTTTGAGTCTGAGTAGTCCATTCCTAAAAGTAGAAGTGTAGGAGAGTTGCAATTAAAATAAAATCCACATATAAAAGAAACAATGCAATATGTCATGCCATTCCAGCCTTGGTTGGGTTGGATAAGACTTTTCCGGTTGTGGGAAAGGACCAAGGTTTACATCCCATTGGCACATAGCATACCTACCAAAGAAATAAATGCAATATGTCATGAAAGGAACATCGCGGGAATATCTTTTTGCATTTTATGCTTGAAAAGGAACAAGATAAACTCATCCCCACCATCACCAACACCTTATACCCTTTGTTGGGGCAGATGACACAGATTCTACCCAGAGACTCTTTGAACTAAATAATACAATTTTTCTGCCTTTTCTTTAACGTAAATGAAGGCATTAATCAATTTATTTGACTCACCAATGATACTACATGTCCTTAACATCTCATCTCTCATCTGTTTGGGATAACTACGATAGTGTGTCTGATACTACTGCTAAGCTTCCACATTATTTTTCCATGAATTCAGTACGAACTACAAAGAATGTTCTTACAAATATGGCGGAGACAGGCAAAAAAGTCATTATCGTTTCTTCCCTAAGGAAACTTTGGTCAATAGTATAAAACATATCAGCCATCAGAACACCCAGATTTAAAAAAAAAATCACCTGCAAATGGAGATCTATTAGCCCTTGAGGGAGCTCTGTTTCTGCTGAAAGACAGCATGTGATGGTAATCTCCCAACTAAACAGCCAGAATCGAGGATGGATGTGCTTGTTAGAATGCGATTATCCAAAGTGATAAAATCCTGCACAAATCAGCTCCCATGGTTAAAATTTGTTTGTACCAAAGACACATAACATATCATAATCATAATCATAATCATAATCAAGTAGTGCATTTTTCCAACTATTTGGGGTCGGCAACATGGATCTTACGCCTCCATTCAGGCCTATTTTGTGTCAACTCTTTTGTAAGAGATAGAAAAGTCATCCTTTTTTATTAACTCCATCCAAGTTCTTTTAGGTTTCCCTCTCCCTCTTTTGGAATCATTTGAATTATTTACATGCATCCCTTCTAATCTTCTTACAAGGGCATCTATTGGTCTTCTTTACATATGCCTATACCAACACAGCCTACATTCCCTCAGCTTCTCTCCTAAATGAGCTACCCCTAAACTCTCACAAATATATTCATTTTTAATCCTATCTCTCCTAGTTATCCCACTCATCCACCTTAGCATTCTCATTTCGGTTGCATTCAACTTATCTATAGACTTCTCCTTAGTGTTCAACACTCCGCTCCATCCTTCATCCCTAGCCTATTATATAAGTCAACAAACGCCTTATATCTATTCACTCACTATCTTTTTAGCCTCTCTATTAACCTTGGCATATCTTTCTCAATTCTTTCAACTTTTACATTTTTGCAATTTCTTGAAGAAACACTTTTTTCTTTGATCACTCTTTGAACTTCCTCACAGCACCGCCATGCATCTTTTTTGACATCTCTTCTCCTCTTTATTTAACCAAGTACTTATTTTTCCACTTTTTTAATACAATTAGTCATGTTACCCAACATCATTGTTAGTTCCTCATTTAAGTTCCAATTTCCTTCAACATTCGGCCTCTCCACAAAAATGCTAAGAACACTTGATCCTAGGCTCCACTTGGACATCCAAAATAACTAATCTACATTAAAGTGCTATAGGTTCTCAATCCTTGCTTTTAGTTCTATCTTTCTAACTTTCTAACTAAGAAAAAATTTATTTGGCTCTTGTGAGGTCACTCTTGAGACACATAATGCATGGATCAACAAAATTTAGATTTAAAAAATTTATAAAATAACATAAGACAATAAAGAGATGTTCAGGCATAAGAGCACTAATTCTGTAAATAAAAACAAGAGAACCTCTAATGCAATGGGAAGAATGCCCTCGTGCCCTGCAAAAGGATCGATCCTTGAAGAAAAACCAACAAAGTTTAGGGAACACCCTGGGGTTAGAGAGAAGCGTTACCAGCAACATAAACCACTAACGGCCAATATATGGAACTGTCATTGCTTGGGGGTGTATAACCGACAGAAAATAGAGTTACAGGCCCCAAAAAAGAGATGAGTGAAGTATCCGAGAGAGAGAGAGAGACAGGTGAAGTCCGAGATCAAAACTAAACAAAGTAGCCGCAGAACCAAATCCTAGAAACGAAATCCAAACTAAACGAAAGTGGACGCAAAAGTACAAAGGCTTTGTTACAGGAATCGGAGAAAGCCAGGAGCATCGTACGGAGAGAGAAGTACCTGGAAGGCGAGGAGAGAGAGGGGGAAGGTAGAGGAAGACGACCAAGTCGTAGTCTTTTTTTGTTGGTGTGGGAAAGAAAAGGTTTTGAAGGAGAAAAAGGCGAACATCTCCCTGCCGTGTTCTTCGTATCAAAAGACTCACCTCTGAAGTCTGAACTGGACGCTTCTTTTCTACCCGACTTTTTCTTCTCTTTTTTTTTTTTAAAAAAAAATCCGATCAACTGACCGCATTTGAAAATATGAGCATGATGATGCCCACATTTTGAGTGTGCATAACCTGTTAATTGGTGAATGGTGAGATACACGGCTTTCATGATGTGCGACACACATTCAAAATTTCTCGTCCATCGGACGTTTGACTTACTGGTTCCTTTTTTTTACTCCGTTTAAAATCATTGCACTGAGAACCTATGCTAGAAACAACACCATAAAATAATTGAGTCTTTCAAAAAATTCGGAACGATATTGCTCCATGACATACGTATTTATTAAATATCTGTAAAATATCGATCAACCAAATAGACGAAATATACGAGATATTGTATAAAAAAATATCGGTGGTTAAAAACTAGTTTTTATCGTATATTTTTATAATCTAACTTCTAAAATAAAAATAAGTTATGTTAATTTAAACAAAGTATAGATTTTAAAATACGCATAAAAATGTAACTTAGGATTAATAAAAGGAGAAATTTTTTTTCTTTATTTTAAAATCTATATTTTTTTATTTTTTTCAAAAAAAATTAGCGATATATCAGAAATATTTAAAAAAATTTGAAAAAACGATACTGGAGAACCCTCTTTGCGCCAAATTTCCCAGCCACATTGATTCTTGTAAGCCCATTTTTTTTTTATAGGATCATCGTTTAAGAGGGATGTCGGACAAGGGGCCGGGATGAGTGACAAGTGATGGGGTGAGACTCCATATGAATTTTGGGCCCATCTTGCTAAATAGAGCCCACTAATTAAGGGCGGACAAAATTTCAACCCAAACTAATGGTTGGATGAAGTTAAAACGATCAATGGTCCATCTCCTTTAAACATGATACTTTGGCATTCTGTAAAGGAGATCCATTGGTGGACCAACTTTTGGTTCACTTCACCCCAATCCTACTTTTAAACCTTCCTTGATAGAAAGAGATTCAGGCAGCTAGCATTTCAAACACGTATAGGGTTTTGCAAATGATTAGCCCTACACGAATTGGTTGTAATAAAACAGATTATCAAATAGAATTGAAAATGATGCATGCGCTAGAACAACTTACTACTTGAAGTGAATTAAATGTTCCAAAACTTGTCGAAGGGCAGCAAAAAGATTATTTTTAGCACTATAACAAGGACCTTTTCATTATTGCTGGTAATCTCAATATACAAATAGAGATTGACTCATTGAGTGGGGGTCGATCTTTGGTAACACCGGTAAAATAAATTTGAGCTGAAGATAAATGTTGTCGGATTCAGATCAGAAAGAATGAGAAAACAAAGCCAAGTATAATATCAATCAACATTGCACGATCTTATAAACTCTCTCACACATAAATAACTTAATGATCAATCAAAAGCATTGGTGGCTAAAGACAAGGAGGAAATAGAAATATGTTAGATCAAGTAGATGCCTAAATGAAAAACAAATTGAAGAATCTTCTATATCATTCATAGTTAAATAGCAAAAAAATTACAAAGAATTGCAAATGCTAAGGAGATACTCTTTAGTAAAAAAACAAAAACAGAGAATAAGTAGTTTTTCACTTTTTTGTTACCAGCATACGACACATTGTGGAACCAAAAGTGAAGGTAGAAAAAAAAATTAAGCTTACCACAAGGTTATCAAAGTGGTTTCAACCGACATCCAAGGACAGCCAACCCAACAAACAGTACTTGTCGTGAACTTATTTGAAATTTCAAATTTGTTGCTGTGGGACATTGATTGGATGCTCACATTGTTTGGGAGTGTAAAGTTGTGGCCATTTTTCAAATTAAGTCAAGAAATAGGACACTTAAAATGATGATCGTATATTCACAAGAAGATCATGTTGGGGAAGTGTCTTGAACTCCTTTGCAATGGAAGAGAAACGTGGAGATGAGAAAAGGCCGAGATGATTTGCGATCGGAGGGATTTAGGGTCTTCTAAGGTAGTATCCCTTGGCTTGAAGCACAAACCTCTTATTTGTACAGAGTGCATTGTTAAACACCAGACCTACTTAATTATGATATGCATTAAGTAACAAATCAGGTGGGGCTGGTGGCCACCTACAGTCGGAAAAGGCACTTTATATTTGAAAGTAAGCAGTTGTTTCTCTTTGGCAAAAAAAAATGTTGTACCTTTTTGCCGTATTATTCTGCCGTCCGGTCCACTTGTTAAAACTAACACTCAATTCATTTCCTTAATTTTTTCCTGTCTCTGCAATCATTTCTTAATGGTTTACTAGGACCCTAATATACTCCTTTGGTTAGTCTTCTAATACACGTACATGTTTATGACATCAAATATGGCTTAATTGAGACTTGCACCAAAACAATTCACTATTTGATTGGTTCAGCATCATAGCTGGCCCATCCAATTAATTTGGAGTTATATCAACTTTGATATTGCCTTTTAGCTTTAAGAGACCTGATGCCTAGGAAATTCAGTTTATACGAGACACGGCACATGAACGTCTGAGCTGAATCACCAAGAGCCATTAGATTTTGATCTGATGGCCGGTAGTGATCGAACCCACCTGACCCCATTTGACACCGGCCATCCGATCAAAATCTGACGGCTCCAATTGATACGGCTCATGCAGTCCGCGTGAGCCATGTCTTATGTAAACTGGTCTCTATACATTATTAGTAGGATGATTCCACACTGTTTTTGTTTAGTCAATTGCAATTATCCATAAAAGTAAAAGCCAGTTGCAAATAGGAAAGCCATTCCAAATGAAAACCGAGCGACCCATTTCCTTGTAGCTGGACCCACTTGGGTTGGGGTTGCAGTAGTAATTTTCTTATTTTATTGATGATTGAAAAAGGCACAAGAAAATGGGAGACAGAAGCGCGGGCAGGGCAGGCCAGCGGGAGACAGTGGAAGAGAAAAAAGGATGTCAAACCCAACGCCTTTTTTCCCAATTCATCAATCGATCACACTTTTATAAAAAATGAGATTTTTGGGCATTTCGTTTGTCTGATTGCTCGCGGAGCGAGATCCAGGTTGGTAGTTTTTTTTTTTTTTTTTTTTTATAATTTCCAGGTTGGTAGTTTTGACACTGAGTGCGCTTGAATTCTGGATTTTCTTCTTGGGCGTGAGTGAGGTGTTTTGTAGGTAATTTTTTTTTGGCCTTGAATGAGTTTGGTCGTAGCCGATCTTCTTGCCTTTTGCTTCTTCTTAGTGTGAGAACAGTTTGGATTGAGTGTTTTAATGCTACTTGTAGCTGAAATGTCGTGGAGTTTTCTGTATGTTTGATGTTTGAATATTTGCATGCTTTATTTGGTGGAATTCTGGCTTATGTTGAATCTGCTAATTTTTTATGATGGAGTGATGTGGTGGGAGCTATTTGGGATGATGTTTATATTGAAAATTAAACTTGTTTCTGTATATGATTAGTTATGGTGTAAGGTTGTTTCTATGTGGAATTTGTGGTTTCTCTTTCCTTATCGCGAAGATATCAGTGCGTCAGTACCATTTTTTTGCTTCTCTAATAGCTAGTAAAATGTTTTAGTCTTAGAATTTGGTATATACTGAAGAAGTTGAATATTTCGAGGCGGATAATCTCCTATTTTACTTTATATGTTTGGTATAGATCCAGTACTTTTACAGGCTGAGAACTTTTTGTCATGTTTAGCCTTCGTGATAGAACATCACTGGAAACTTTTACAATGAGATAAGGTTATAGGAGGAGATGAGTAAAATATGGTTTGAATCTGCTCATTTGGATAGCATCATATATTTAGGATGATCACCCATGTTAACATGGTATACGTTTTTATTTGTTAGTCACAATCTCGAAACTTGTTGTACAGGCAAGTAATAATCTTCGTTATCATCTCCTTATACAAAATAGTTGGGATCCGTGGCTAGGATTTTGTCGTGTTATTAGGCTCTAGTACTGCCCATCTTCTTCTTAAGAACATGCCTCTCGAAATCTTTTCAGTCTGGATCTTTTCAAGTTTTGCCTTTTTTGGACCTCTAGTAGCTATGGACTGCATTTCCTAATGGGTGCTGTTAGTTGTTTCTTTGCACATGACCAGACACATTAAATGTCTACCCATCACATTTTACCTTTCCCTTGTTTTTGTTTGGATATTTTTCTTGGAACATCATATTTCTTATGTCTCCTGTGCAGAACTGTCAAACTGCTGAAAGCATGTGGAACCGTGGGTGGTGAGAATACAATAATAGATGGATTCCGTAAGAGGTTGGTTTAAGAAATTTCAAGCTCGAGGTGATAAACATAAGTCTGAGTTGATGAAGAAGAAAGAAGCGCAGACTGGTAAAGATGCACAGAAACCTCCTACAAGTGATGAGGCACCTTCAAACACCACAAAGCAAAAGGTTGCTGCTGCCAAACAATATATTGAAAACCACTACATGTCACAGATGAAAAGCCTGCAGGAGAGGAAGGAAAGGTACTGTATATCAGATTGCCTTTCAATGTCAGTCAAATGATGCATGTGGGAATGATTTTACAAATTTAATAGTCGTTTTAGTCTGCTTTCCACTTCAGAAAATTCACTCGCTTGGTTTTTATCTAAAATTGTAGACGATGGATATTGGAGAGAAAGCTTGCTGATGCTGAAGTTTCTGTGGAAGAACAGAATACTCTTCTCAAGTATCTGGAGAAGAAGGAAACAGAATATATGCGCCTCCAGAGGCATAAGATGGGTGCTGAAGATTTTGAACTCCTGACCATTATTGGGAGGGGTGCATTTGGAGAGGTCTCTCTCTCTCTCTCGGCATATACTTCTGTTTATCTATATGTAAAATTGTATGTATATATGCATCTATGTATGTACCTATGACTTCTCTCAGCCAGTAAATTTCTCTCAGCCATAACATGTTTATTTATATGTGTTTATAAATGTTATAGAAGGCCTTGAGGAATTTAATTTTAATTTTGCATTTTAGGTGAGACTTTGTAGAGAAAAAACCAGCGGTCATGTATATGCTATGAAAAAGCTGAAAAAGTCGGAGATGCTCCGGAGGGGCCAGGTATTGTTGCTGATGACCTCTTTGTTCTTATGTTCAAATATCATCATCATCATACACCTTATCCCCAACTATCTGGGGTCGGTGGATCACCTCTTCTTTTGTTCAAATATCTGAAAAGGAAAGAGGTGCTTGTATTTTTACAAGCTCTTTGATGGAAGATGGCTATATTAATACAAAATCTTGTTTAACGTTTCATTATGTACAGGTGGAGCATGTTAAGGCTGAGAGAAATCTACTGGCTGAGGTTGACAGTAACTGCATTGTGAAATTGTATTGCTCTTTCCAAGATGATGAATTCTTATATCTCATTATGGAATACCTTCCTGGTGGAGACATGATGACCTTACTTATGCGCAAGGAGACATTAACAGAAGATGAAGCCAGATTTTATGTCGGGCAGACGGTTTTAGCCATTGAATCTATTCACAAACATAACTACATTCACAGGTTTGTTTTACAATTTTTTTTTTTTTTTTTTGCTTATGATAATTGATAATAAGTGCCATGCTCCCCGGTAAAAGCAGCATGGTTTTCGTTGTTGCCAGTTTTGTGATGGAAGATGGCTATATTAATATTTCATGTGCAACCATCATGTCATGAAGCCAATCCATATAATTGGAAAGGTGTATGATGATATTAAATCTTCTTATCATCGTCCCCTCTTCAGAGGGTTGCATCAGGAAGGGCATCCGGTGTAAAAACTTGCCACTATGTTTCTTTGTATGGATTTTGTACCATTTTGATTCCGATAAGAGTCAAATGTGGTATATAATCCATGCCGCCAACCCCATATAGCTGGGATAAGGCATATGATGATGATGATTGATAATAACCATCTTTATATTAAAAATTTGATGCAATTATGAGTTATTTGTTTACTATATAGGGATATTAAGCCTGATAATTTACTACTCGATCGTAAAGGCCATATGAAGCTATCAGATTTTGGACTGTGTAAACCTTTGGATACTAGTAGCTTTCCAAATCTTAGTGAATCCGATTGTGCAATGGGAAGAGAGAATAAACCTCTTCTCAGTAATGACAAGCGTACAGCTGGTGCCCATACACCGAAGCGTACACAGCAAGAGCAGCTTTTGCATTGGCAGAAAAATAGGAGAATGTTGGTGAGCTATCTTTTTCTCATTTTGTATATTATACAATAATTAAACTGGAAACAGAACAGTTTTCGAGGAATATTATCTGCAATAATTTGAAAAATACGGATTATGTACTGCACTGTGGCTTTGCTTACACTTCATATTGCAATTAGTATGTTAACTTTTTTCATTTTTGGTTGTTCTAGACTTAATTATTATGCAAATGGATCTATATATCTTTTTATTAGGAAAGTAAGTTTGCATCTTTTTTTCCCAGAATTGTGATGACGGTTACACGTTTCTCTTCCTTGAATAGATAAATAGTGGGTTAGACATTGGATCCCCTAGTATGGAACACATCGATGGATGAACCTCATCTGTGATACAGGTGGAATGAACAATCTATTTTTTGTGAATTAACTTGGGCTTTGTACAAATTTTTATTGGTTGCTTGACAGAATCCACATAAATTTTTTGCTTAACAGAAAATATTAATAAAGAAAACGAAAGTAAATCCATTAATGTTTATCTATTTAATATTCCCTCCATCCCAAAAATCCTGGCAGTATTTGAAAACGAGTTAACTTTATGGGCCTGTAGGGCCCACAGCATTTCAAGCTTCCACTTACCCACCTGCACATGCACCTTCATGATGATCTATTGCCCTTCAGGGCAAATCCAGTCACTTAATAGCGGATCCGTAATTTTTCAAATGCTGCCAGGATGTTTTGGACGGAGGGAGTATAGTTGAACTGGCTGAAACGATAAACCATGAAAAAGGCCTCTTACAGTTTCAATTGGTAGAATAAACATAATATGCCAAGGTACTGCAGAGGAAATATTGAGCTCCAACTTTTTAGTTGGAGGTCATTGTGAATGATTTTACTTTTCCGCTTTGAGAACTACTTTTTTTCATCATTGTAGTCAAGCACCTTGTTGCACTTCTTCGGAAATGGAGATGCAATGCTTCCCCATTTCTTGCTGTTGAAACTTGAAAAACATGCACTCACTTATTTGTCCATCTTCTAATCGCTTTGCCCTAACTGAATCTGTGTCCTCCCTTGGGTTTATTATTCTTCAATGACACTCAATAAGCAATTTATTTCATGTAAGGCTGGGAGATTATAAGCAAGTAGCGATTCAATTACCTGACAATATCTGTTTTGCTTTGCCAATTAAAAGTTGTGGGGGTAAGTTAGGAGAGTGTGGCTGTTCTTTGGTGATGACAATGGGTTTGTTGACCCAGTGAGAATTGCAAATTTTATCTTGGCGGGCTGTTCACATGTGATAATTTAAGTTTTGCTTTCTCATACGAGGGAGTTGGCTCAGAACAGGGTAAAATGGAGGTGTAAGATCCATGTTGTCCACCTCAAATTGTTGGGAAAAGGGGCTACATGATCATGATTATTTAATGTGCCTATGGTTGATGGCTTTTCACATGTACACTTTTGCTTCGTGAGTGTAATTGCTGTACATGCATATTTTAGCTCCTGAGGTTAGATATTAACAGACTGATTCACTGTACTCTTAGATAGCGCTTCCATTATGACCCTAATCACAGCTGAGTGGAACAGGGCATCAGGTGGAACTATTGAAAATTTTTAACTTGATGAATAACTTTTTTATGGTGATAATTCGTAGATATGTGTTAAATGGGTAATTCTTTTGCTCTTTCAGATTCTTACATTCTTGTTACTGCAGGCTTACTCTACTGTTGGCACCCCTGACTACATTGCACCTGAAGTTCTGCTGAAGAAAGGTTATGGAATGGAGTGTGACTGGTTAGTTACATTTTCCTTTGTTTCCTTGGGGTTTAAGCAATTTTCCGTTTGCTCTAAGTTGGGTTTTTTTACAGGTGGTCACTGGGAGCAATCATGTATGAGATGCTTGTTGGGTATCCACCATTTTATTCTGAAGATCCAATGTCAACCTGCAGAAAGGTATTAGTTTGCGTGTTATGTAAGTTTTGTCATATGTTATTTTGTATTGGTTATATGTTTGAGCATATCTTGCAGATTGTAAATTGGAGAACTTACTTGAAATTTCCTGAAGAGGCGAAGTTGTCAGCCGAAGCTAAAGATCTCATTTGCAGATTACTGTGCAATGTGGAGCAGAGGCTTGGAACCAAAGGAGCACATGAAATAAAGGTGCATATAGGCATGTATTTATTTTGTGTTCAATTATTTTTTGCATTGCTACATAGCTGAGTGACATTTTTCTAAAAATGACGTAGGCGCACTCGTGGTTCAAAGGTATCCAGTGGGACAAACTTTACGACATGGAAGCTGCATTCATTCCAGAGGTTAATGATGAACTCGACACTCAGAACTTTGAAAAATTTGAGGAGGTGCTTCTCTCTCTCTCTCTGCCTCTTCTTTTTTATTCACATAGAAAAGAATTATAGTTGGCATTCTATGTGCAGTCAGGTCAACCTGTGCAAAGTTCAACCAAGTCAGGCCCGTGGAGAAAGGCAAGTCTTGCTTGTCATAGTAATCTTCAGTTAGTTTTAGAACCCTTTTAGCTTATGATAGTCATAACTCTTCATTATTCTTACAGATGCTTTCTTCCAAAGATGTGAATTTTGTGGGATACACTTACAAGAATTTTGAGATTGTCAATGATCACCACGTTCCTGGAATTGGTACTGTACCTTCCTCAAATTTTTGTTGAGGAAATTGTTCAAATGTAATCTTTTTGTTTGCTTGTTCACATGTAATATTCCTTTCTTCGTTTCATTTGCTGTACAGTGGATTTGAAGAAGAAGACTAGCAAGCCAAAGCGACCATCCATCAAATCACTATTTGGTATTATTTCTTCTAACTTCATTGTAGATTCCTTTATAATTAGGCGTAAAATATTTGAAGCATTTTGTATATGGTTCAATAGATTCCACCAATGATCCAGATGAACCTGTTCAAGGGAGCTTTTTGAACCTATTGCCAACACAGTATGAGGTATCAGAGAGCGCGGAGCCATCACCTCCACAGTCTAGACCTTCTCGCAATCCTCAGCCTTAACCCTGATAGTGAGACCTCCCTTCAGGAGCAGCTGTCTATAGCTCAAGATATCATAAATATTTCCTGGTTTTTTTGTGTTTTTTCAAGTGTAAAAAGCCTGCTATTTTGCACAGAGCTTTGCAATTTCTGAATTGTATTTATTTGTTGATTTATCCTGAACGGTGGTTCTAATCCTTTGTTGTAAATCCATCTTGAAACTATAGTTCTCATTGTTATCTATGAAATTTAATTAAGCACAACTGTTTGTTGATTTCATGTTTTGGAAAATAGTAGGGGCTAAGCATTAGATCTTTTCAAGTAGAGTATGCTGGCATTCTTAGGCCCCCTTATTAAAGACAGATATTTGTCAAGCTGAATTCTCGAAACTGCAATTTCATCTGCATCAACTGATCAAATTTCCAACTACAAATTTATCTTACAACTTATTAAACCCAATTTTTTTTAAGAAATAGTACTCCTCATTTGAGGCCTGACAGTGGATGACATGTCATGTTGGCTGTTGCCGGCCAACATTGTAGGCCGGAGTGAGTAGACAGCAATTTAGGCCCGTCTCATCTAGCCGGCCTCAAGGGCCGTTTGGGGGCATGAAAAATCAGTTTCATCCACTCTAAAAAATTCACCTGGTTAGTGGATTTTTGGGATAATCCACTAACCAGCCTAACCAGCTAGATTTTTTTCAGCTACTTGGTGCTGATTTTTCACGCCCCAAACGTCACTCAGTCTCTCAGTTACCTGGTGTTATAAATTATTTATCCTATGCATCACTGCTAATCATGTATATGTATGGTAGATCAAATCAATTGTATAGGCAACAAGTGGCTTTTCCTAATTTAGGCATCGAGTTGAACAAGCTTGCCTATGTATACTTAGTTTATGCTTAAATAGAAGATCCCAAGAGAGTTCGATAAGAGAAGATGCACAAGTAATTTGGGATACTTGGCTTACAAAATATCAAGTCGAAGAGGCCTCTTTCTATGATATGAAGCTGTATATTTGTGAATAGAGTTTTTGTTAGTGTCGAGTACAGGCATGTGTCAACCTGAACAACTTAAAATTAATTATGAAACAAGCACAATGTAACTTTATCGGAAAGGAACTTTAACTTATTGTGGTTATTTGTTAGCGAATATTTCCCATTTGAAGCTCTTGCTCTCAAGTCTTTCTCGAACTTCCTCTAAACTTATTGGATGGATTAAAAAATTATTTGGACAAATTGCATTTTAATTTGTTAACGATTTTGTTTTTAGAATGTTGTCATTGTTTTAAATATTTCGTACATATCTGCGTCCTAACATCAAGAAGGAGAAGATCGAAAGGTGCCAATTTGATGATTGGTAGATCTGGAGATGCACTTGCCAGATCAATAATTGCGAGATCAATTTTCTATGTTGGTAGTTCTTTATTTAGTGAGCTAAACCACATAGGCACATAGTATTGTACATTAGAACTAGAAAGACTGCTTAGACACACACACACACACACACACACACACACACACACACACACACACACACACACATATAGGTCATTTGTCTTGGTCCTAAACAAATAGACTTCCGAGAACCATATAAAGAGCTTCGAACAGTGGTGAATGTCCAACAGTGAATAATCATTCTCCACATTGTATTGAACTACTGATCATAATCTTGGCAAGTATAGTTGGTCACAACGAGCAATCTAAAAGAAAGAAATCAAGTAGGAGTTACAGGTCAGTTTAAGCAGAGTTTGCCTAACACCATATCGTATCGAGTTGTTCAAGGCCTGATACAAAGCAGAGAATCGATCCCAATACACTTTGGCTGTATTGGCCAAAATAAAAGTTACAACCTAATTATGATGAGGGCATGTGGAACATATACTTGTCTCAAATTTCAATTTCAATTATCTCAAAAGTAAGATGGAAAACACAATGTGGTTAAAGAAAACATCCATTCAAGCAATATAATATGGATGACAAATAACAACGATGGGGCAAAAGTCTTGTAAAATTTATTATATATTGAGATGTAAATTGGTTATTAGTAGCAATTTGTAGTGTATAATCAAAATGAATTACTAAACCTTCGAATCTTTAGTTGAAGGGCATATATCTTAAACTAGGGAAACATTAGGTCCCGCATTATGTAAAGCAACCTCTTTACTAACCCATACATTTGATTCTTAAGGTGTAAAATTTTAGACTACGGGTAAATCTTTTCAGGGCTTTTGTTTCTTTCAAGTATGGGGCTGTATGAATCCTGTCTTTAATTAAGCATCTGTTGCACATATATTTCGCTCCTTCACAATTCCTACCAGAGGAGGTAATGTTTCAGTGAGTGAGCTCATGGTTCTCTTCTTTTTCTTTGTGAGACTGATCCATCGGGGTTTGGTGGCGCTTATTTTGATATTCTCTTCCAACAACTGAGATTCTCTTTCATTATATTAAGGAAGATTATATAGCTCATGTAGATCTCTTGACTATGAGTTTGCACATGTGAACTGTATAGGATGAAGAAGCTTAAGTAGCCTATTTAGCAGTTCAATTGTTAATTGGTTAAAATTAGTTATAAATTGGCTCATTGACTAATCACACCCAACTCCCAAGAAGCTAATATCCTTGTCTTACATGGCTCTCCATGCTCAATTTATTTGACCAGTCTAGCCAGGTGTCAATGATTTCATATGTATGAAGCAAGTGAACGAATTTTCTGATAAACCCGTCCACAATATTTAAATTGCATATAGGTGATAGTCATCACTCACCAAATTTTGAATCATATCCTAGTTGACAACCAAAGGATGGGGCAAAGGTTTTGATCTGTGACCATTGTTTGAAGCTTTTGAGTAGAAAGAGGAGCACTACTTGAATCGGCATAGGATCTGTATGGAAGCTCCCATTGGAAGTAAAGCCATTTAGATGATGAACCATATGCTACACATCCCAAAGCCATCACATCCAAATTAAGTACTCCATTCACTTGCAAAGTTGGGAAGAAAAGAAAGGCTCGGATTTGGAGCTCACAAGAAGCACTTAGTTATTTGGTTGATTGTGTTCTCGAGATGACTCACAGTTTTATCCTAATCAGGATTGGGTTCCCTAGGGAAGAAGCTTAATTCTACAATTTGCATGGTAAATAACTAATCTTTGTTAGCTTAATTCATTAAGGCTGGAGTAATCAGGAGCCCAAAAAAATTACATGGTCCTCCTTGATAGACTCCTTCAGTTTGCATCAAGTACTTTACGTTAAGGCAATAATAATTCCGTTTTTTAATGCAAATTGGCATGGAATTGGCTACACACTGAAAAGAGGCCCAGGGAAAACTGACGTAAAATCGCATCAGCATGAAGAAGCAATTGTCACGCGCTTGGATCAATATGGGTGTCATTCAGGCATGGTGAACAGCTAAGGTATCATGTTCTTTAAGCATGACTTAGCACATCCAGCTTGCTTAATCTAGAGCCAATGGACAGGGATGGCGTCATGTTTGTTATTTAAAATAGTAATCAGTTTAAAATTAAGCAAACATTAACTAGCTTATTTGGACCACATGCTTTTGATTCCGAGTAACCTTAGCTAAAAGGGAGACAAAATCTGTATGAGAACTCAGAGAATCCCACTTTGAATTTGTTCTCAAGTGGGACTTCAATGTTCTTGTTAGATGCATGCAACAACGTGGGAGATGGATCACTGGCATTTTTTATACTGAGCTGCTGAAACAAGTTGATTCAGGTTTCATGGGTGAGGACCACCCCAGTTGGGCTAGCTAGGGTTCTCCATGACACTTCCGAAGAGCATTGGCCGTGAGGTTCTCTTACAGTCTTCACTTTTTTAAACTGAGTCAGTTCTTTGTTTATAATTACTTTTACAAGTCTCGGAGAGATGCTGAAATAAAGGCATAGGAAGTCAGCTTCAGATCTGCATAAATGATAACAAACACTCAAATTCATGGATGCTCTTAGTTTGTATGTGCCTTCCACTCCCACATGATTAAGATTGGCCTTGCTCAATTATTAATAAAAAAAAAAGACTGGCCTTGCTGCTCTTGATAGTTGATACTACATGAATGATAATACGAATAATTAAGCTGGCAGTCTGCTTGTTATGGCTAGCCAAAATTGAAGACATTTGAGGATTAGTAGAGGGAAAATTCCTTTTGGTATCCATGGTCTTTTCGGTGTGCTCGAGAAATCATTTGAGAGAGAAAGGGAGTGAGGAAAGTGAGAGAGATTGATGTGGCTTCTCAGGCGGCAAAATGTGGGGAGATTTGATCTGCAAATGTCATATCAACCAAAGATGGAGGTCGGTGATTCCCTCTACTATCATTGGCCCTTTGAAAACTTCAATCCCCAAAACACTAAACAAAAAGCCAACCTCCTCCGGCGGGCTGTCTCACACCAAGCACTTGCACATCATTGATTTCCTTATAAAAATTCCATCACTACGATCTAACCATCAATAACATATTAGGGTACTTGGACCAGCAGCACTCAACATTGAAACTTTTCATTCCCTTCATTGTGAATGCCTTAGTGTAATCTCCCAGGATGACCAAATAACACCACTATATCTTGTACCTTATACTTGTTATAAATAGCACCAGTACTATATGACACCAGCATGAGGTATGACTCACTGGGTCCCAAACCTTCATATACATAATGGGGCTATATATTAAATGTTTGGAATTTGTCCCATACCGTTGAAAACCTAAGCTGTCATTAGCAATCTATATATGTTGATATGGTTAATTAATATACAGTACTAGTCTTGATCACTTTCAATCAATTGAAGAGAACAAGGGCTACACAATTGAAGGGCAAAGTGGGAACTAAGACCAGAAGCCGGCGACCGAGCTTAAAGAAGTCAATTCCGTGGAGGGTTGACTTAGGACAGCTTTCCATTAATTGACAATCATATCCCTTGCAGAGCAGGCAAACCTCATGAGTCATGCGCATGCATGCTCCATTAAACTATGCAAGACTCAAGAGGACGGTGCTCCTGCGAGCCACACCTTCTTCAATGACTTCTCTGATCATGACTTAGATAGGTGGGATTTAACGATTTGGTAGTCGTCTTGAAGAAATATCTGTGAAGAAGCTTTGTTTAGATATATAACTTTCAGTAAGAACTCAGAAACATCATGGGAAGTACAATCAATGGAATAGAAAACTAGAACTAGCTTTGGAACCGGCCGAGAAATGCGCCTACTTGCCGCCATTTTTATCATTTTCTTCTCCATAATCCATACACGTATTGATCATAATTTCATTATTTCCTTTATAAAGAAGAAAGCAAACTTTGAAAAGATATCCACCCTCTTCAACATTATTAACAAAATAAACATGATGCACAGTTGCACAAATTTTGACCCACTACTTCTTGATTTGATTTGATCTAGACACCCATTCCCCCCTACCCCCCTCTCTCGAGTTTCTTTGTATCTTTGAAGTATAATATAGAAGAGATTTTTATGAGAAGTCAGCGTCTCTCTCTCTCTAGCATCAAGAGCTGGGGACACGATGTTGAAGAGGTATTGCCTTTTGTTCTGAGCCTGATAGGGTAGAGTAGCTCCTGTTTTTTCTAGCATTCTGTTTGCCTTCTCCTTTTTGAAGCAAGTGTCACCTCTTCTTATAGTAACTTCCACAACATGCCTTCTCAGTGCAGGTTTATAGTCAAAGAAATGTAAGAAAGCAGATTGGATTTGTATCATGCCTGTAGTTATGAAGGTATAGTAGGTATGTGCATTTGTTCTGCCAGCAGGTAATGGAGATTGACCAAGGAGATCTTGCAGACATAGTTCGAGCCAGTGGAAGCGGGGCAGGCCAATCATCAACTACTACTACAACTGCTACAACTACAAATAACCTGATCGATGACTGGCAATATCCTTCGGATGAAGCTGCTAATTTCCCATCCAACACCATCGATGCAACTTCTGATGAGTTTGGAGACCCGTTCATGGCTGTGAGGGATCCTCTGCTGCACGAACTGAACTTACCAGCAGCTGGCCCAGTTTTCTTTGATAGTCAACCAAATTCGACAGTTGGTGGCTGTTTTCTAGCTCACAAGATCCTGGCCGACACCGATCAGAGGATGATCAAGAGGCCTCCCAATATGTTCTCAAGAATGCTTCAAATCTCTCCATCTACCAAGATGCCAGCTGTTTCACCAACCAGTGCTAGTCCTTCACCAGGGGCCCATATGTCGTCGGATTCCCCCAGGGGAATCAAGACCTCCTCATTAGTAATGAATGATATGATCCAAGCCGCAAGCACTTCTGGGGTGTGCATGGTAGAGAACGGAGGGATGCAGATTTCATCCGCTCGCAATCCTGGAATTAAGAGAAGGTACTAAAGATCAGTTTAGTGTTTTGATGTAGCCTTCTCTTCCTACATGAAAATAGACTAATGTCAAACAAAGTATTCGTTACCTTGTCCGATTCAAATGTTCTCCAATTAATATAACAATGTTTGCAAAACCATGGTACATCATATTAATAGATTCATATCATAGGGTATCTTTTGCACCTTTTACATTTAAGAATTATTTCTAACTGTATGTCTATTTCTTGATGCTAGAAATCAAATTTATTTTGGAAAATTTCTGTCAGTATGTCAGAAAAACTGCCTGTAAATTAAATCAGATTTCTTACTTTCTTATGTTTTAGCCTTCATGTCGCAGTCTGAATTCTATTTTTGCGTATGGCAAAAGCTCATCGTCAGTTCATAGGTTGGTGATTTAAATTGGTTTTAGTCTCTTGTTTAGCCAAGAGAGCTCGTTTAACTTCAATGATTCCATCTACCATAGTAAAGAAGCAGTGGTCCCTACTGATCTGCAGTGGAAATAAAAGTCCTCTAGCACTATACATACAACTGTAACTGTATATATCTCTTCTTCTCCTCCAGTGAGAAACAACATAGGATGCAGATCTAAGCTTCGTCAGATTATCTTTGGCAGGAAGAGCCAGGCGAAGAAGGTGGTCTGCATTCCGGCTCCAGCTGCTGCAAACAGCAGGCCTAGTGGGGAGGTTGTTCCATCTGATCTGTGGGCTTGGAGAAAGTATGGCCAGAAACCCATCAAGGGTTCTCCTTATCCCAGGTAATTAAACTACATCATCACATGCATAATTAGCACGATAAAACAAGTAAATGATTACTCTTACATGTAAGGGTTCCAATATCTAGGTGCCCTTTTTTTTAATATCATCTCCAATTTCCATATGCGAAGATTATATCTTAGAGAAAAAGATCGAAGACTTGTTCTAGTGAGTCAGTGTTGACATTGGTAACAATGGTTTATTCCAAGGATGTCTTTGCTAATATTTATCTCTTTTAATACTATTATTATTCAGAGGCTACTACAGATGCAGCAGCTCCAAGGGCTGTTCAGCAAGGAAACAAGTAGAGCGGAGTAGAACCGATCCAAACATGCTTGTGATCACCTACACCTCCGAGCACAACCATCCCTGGCCAACTCAGAGAAATGCCCTAGCAGGATCCACAAGGTCCCAGCCAATAAAGAACACTGCATCAGCTTCTTCAAAAAGCATTCCTTCAGCAAACACTCAGAATAAGCCCACAGTTGGAAAGGAAGAGCCCAGGGGCAACCACCACCAATATGGTAACACTATAACTTCAAATACTGTAATTCATGCTGCAAATGATCGGTCAAGAATGACCGATGAAATGATCAAGGAAGAGCATTCTGAGGCTGAGAAGGCTATCTTAGATCCCATGGAGGAAGAGGAGTTTGTGCATGGATTCCAACATAGCTATAAGCCAGTCCCATTGGCAGATTCTGCCCAGCCTGACGACTTCTTCTCCGACTTGGCAGAATTGGAACCTGACCCGCTAAACCTTATATTCTGCCGGGGATTATCAGGGGAAAAGCATGGACAAGAGAAAGAAAGCAAAGCTGGAATGGATCCATTCAGCCTCTTTGATTGGTCAGGGAACTCTTTCGGAGATAGCTAGGAGAGATTTATAGCAAGGAAAACGATATTGGTACATCAGATTTCCTACACATTTCCATAATTAAGGAGCTAGCCGTTCACAATAACAATACCTTTGACTTTTCCATACCTTGGAACAATACCTTGGACTTTTTAGGTAAGCCATAATTAAGGAGCTAGCCGTTCACACAGATTGCTTTGCTTTACATATGGTGCAAGTTTCTTCCTTCCAGGTCTGGTTATAAACCTCTCTTTCCCATTTTCTCTAAAATGAAATATGGAACTTTGCCTTTTTGATTTTTTATTAAAGAAAAAGATTGAGGAATGTTTGATATTGTTATCTAAGGAACAAAATAGTCTGATGATTAGGAAATGGGGAAAGGGTGTTGGTTGATTGGGAACAGAGATGCAACCCCATTGAGACCCACATTCTTTATACTATTGGAGGATGATGGGACAGAAAGCTGAGGAAAGAAGCTTTCAATAGATGGAGCAAGTACATGCATGCCTGACATGACTGAAGAGCCAAGCCAAGATGCTAAGTCACCACATGATGTTGCATGGCATTTTCGCTTTTTTCTTTCAAGTTGGGAAAGATAATGCAAGCCTCTTTCACTTTGTGGGTTCTCGCTCATAGGAAGCAAATGGTACTGGTTTGGACGTGTGAAAGGACTGAGGACATATGGAAGAAGAGGAAAATACATTAATTGCAAAAAGAGAGAAAAAAAATTGTAGCAAGTTGTAGCTTGTGGTTTCCTCTGCTTTCTGTTTCTTGAATCCGTTACTCCCTCCAAATTGTGGCCACTTGATGTTTACTTTCATCATATGATTAGTTGGCGGATGTCTTGGTAATAATGCATTTTGACACTAACTACAGCGTACAATTCTATTCACTCACCTTTATGCTTTGCTTCACATAGCAGCTAGTACTGTAAAACTAGCATGCATGAACTTGATTTCGTACAGAACATGAGTAGGCCTAGTGAAACATGATTGAGTTGCACTCGATCTTATCATGCATGTATAGTATATGGGTAACAGGTCTCTGTTCCAACTTCCAGTTTTTGTATGTTGTTACACTCGAATTATTTCGGTAGCAGTCAATGACTGGGGTCATTAATAATGTACGTACGAAGTGTCTGCATGCATGCGGATGCCCTTTTATCAGTAAATAAAATTGATTCAAGTTCAAAGAAAGTCTTCTACATATACTCACTGGCTTTTCTACTTCTTTTAACTCCTAGCTAGCTTTCCTATTCAGCATAATTAAGTTAAGTGCGAATTGTTGCATGACTCCTCCTACATGAGAAGCACAGATGCATTGATATGCCATTGAATAAGCCAGCTTTTGCTAATATAGTAGTCATAAAATTCAATAGAAAAAAAATAAGTACTCATAAAATGACCTGTCAACCAGCACATGCATATCATGTAAGCCTCTTTCCTTAACCTATTTCTTAAAAGTATTTGTATACTCAATCAGCTAATGGCTCAAGCCTCAGCAAGAATCTGCTCTTGGGCTTGAGCAAAATACAAGCCGTAAAGCTTTAAAAGCCACCTGATGAAACTTTTGAGACTCTGACGGGCGAATTTAACATAGCCAGCTTAAGGGGAGAAGACAGCTCCTTCTTAGTATTTAACTAACTAAAATAAACTAGAAAAAAATGAAGATATAACCAATTGAAGTCAGAGTGTTTTAACCTTGTGCCAGAAAAATGAAAAGAAAAACTTCAGTGTCTTAAACAATTTGCTTCCTTTAGTCGTATTTTTTTCTGTCTTTTCGTGATGACTTTGCACCGCTTGAGTATAAGTTAACATGGTTAATATTTTCAAGATACGTTAATTATGGATTAAGATTACCTCTTGTACAAAACATTGAGTCGAAAAGCATTCTTGTGCGCTCAATTGTAGAAGTTCTTTATACAAATATTACGTTTCAATTAAAGAAACAAGTCCCCTATATAATTTGGGAAAATAGCTCGCTGTTCACACCTTTGATGGTATTTTCTAGGAAGAATAATTATCTAAATAATAGCTTGTGAGAATATAGATCCACCCATATGGCTTTTATTAGAAGTGCTCTAGGATACTATTCATGTCACTTCAGTTATGCAATGGGATAGTTGCTTTCTCCAGATTCTCCCACTGTCCCACTTGCAGATAGAATTGGTCTAAGCCATTATTCATGTTACCCCTATATGTTGTACATGGTGCACAAAGTGTTTGATGGATGAGAATCAGCCATCAAACTTTCAAATATTGAAGAATGGACACTTTGCTTGTGGTATCGACTGTAGCCAGTCATCAATCATGCATGTCTTTTCAGGTCTTTTCAGAACTTGTTATAGCATCAAGCTTTAGAGTGATCATATTCACCAGACTGGCCAAATGTTGATTGAAGCCAATAGAATACGTTAACTAATGAACAGTGCAATTTAAGAGCCAAGTCCAATTCAAACTCTCAAATGATAACAGTCGAGGACGAAAGCCAGGTCTAGATGATTGTATTGTGGCATGTACCATTTGAACAGAGAGTTGGAAGATGAAATGCCATGATCATCAAGGGAAGACAAAGCGCAAGGGCAAAGTTACAAGGGACACTATGGTTGGTTGTTCGATGATGTGATGATCCTGTTGCTACATGATCTTTTTGACAGCAAGAGTAGAGAATCGATTAATTTGCTTATCGGCGCATTACACCTGATGTACTTACTACTCCTGTCAATTGTGATCGTTTCCTATCAATGTGTCATTGACATTGTCCCTTCTTTCTTCATCAATCAAACCTTTGAGTTCCCCCTCTAGGGTCTGAATGCCTGTCTTCTTCTTGAGTGATGATGGGCATCTCCTAAGTTCCAAGAGTATAGGATTACAAGCATGGGCTCTCTACAGCCGTCTGGCGTTATGTACAGGTGACAAGTGTCTGATGTGTGTGAGAGTAATCAAGCTTTAAAATCCATCCCATCTGCTTTAATTTCCCTATTTGGCTGCTGCCAAATGCCAATCACAGACTCCCTAGGGCCCAATTTCAGGGCGGAGCTATTTCCTGGACGTCCACATGCCAATTACGAATGGGCCTAAAGTATAGGCCCATCTATTGATGGCCCATGTATTATGGATGGCTTCCATTTCCCTCTCCTCTCCTTTGAGAGATAAAAACCAGAGCTTTGCTTCCTCCTGAGTGCTCAGCTGCCGGAGTCCAGCCAGAGGAGTAGCGGCGATGGCCAAAATCGCCGGAAACCTTCTCCTGCCTGCTCTCGGGTTTCAAGTGAAAGTGCCCATCTCCAGGAATCTTCTGTGGCCCAACCATGTGGTTTCCAGAAGGCTGTTTTCATCCGGGTCTTCCAGAATCAGTATGAGCTTGAAGGCCGGCATAGTTGGCCTCCCAAACGTCGGAAAATCTACCCTCTTCAACGCAGTTGTAAGTCCCATTTCTTTCCACTTCCTGTCAGTCCATCAAATTCGGATAAAATGTCAAATCGTACTAGTTCAAGTGCTGTGTTATTCTCCATCAATAATGCCGGCGTTGTAGTCTGTGTAATGTCTTTTTTGTGGAAAAGATTGAACTTTTACAGAACGTTTACTTAGTGCAATGGCAGTGATTTGCTTGGTGCTTGATAGATGGAGAAAATTTAGACATATTAGAAAGTGGAATGTTTAATTGTGATTGTAGGTTGAGAATGGGAAAGCTCAGGCTGCCAATTTTCCTTTTTGTACCATAGAGCCGAATGTGGGAAAGGTGGCAGTTCCAGACACACGGCTGAACGTGCTTTCTGAGCTCAGCAAGTCGCAGCGTTCGGTACCCGCGTCAATTGAGTTTGTCGATATTGCTGGGCTTGTAAAGGGTGCTAGTCAAGGGGAGGTAATTATCGATGTATTTTAACTCTTTGTCTCATTTTAGGACACTAGTTTGAGATAGATTTTAAGCGGGATGGTGTGCTGTTGCAGGGATTGGGGAATAAGTTCCTTTCCCATATTCGTGAAGTGGACTCCATACTTCAGGTTTGTGGAATTTGTTGGTTCCTTTTTTGTGTTAAGTCCTTATGGTTGCTTAGTCACTTTCTTTAGGAGAAGCAATAGATTGTTATCATCATCCAAACTAGAAGGGCTTTCCTGGTTTTGATTGAATCGTTAATTTGTACAACATAGATTTAACGAGTTGAACTGGTAAGTCTGGTATAGACCATTCCCAGTTCTCACTATTCAGAGGATACTTGAAAACACAATGGAAGCTTTTCTTTCATTGTCAACAATTTTTAGTATGTGTTGTATCCTTGAATCAAAAGATATCTTTTCGGGAACTCAGGGAGTTCTTTTGATTGAAGGCTTAATTAGATTTTTGTGATTGTTGTTCACCATTCTCCCTATACCAATCCAGGTTGTGCACTGTTTTGAGGACAATGACATTGTCCATGTAAATGGAAAAATAGCCCAAACTATAAGGGCTTTCCTGGTTTTGATTGAATCATTAATTTGTAAAACATAGATCCAAAGAGTTGAATTAGTAAGTCTGCTATTGACCATTCCCAGTTCTCCCTATTCAGAGGATACGTGGAAACACATTGGAAGCTTTTCTTTCATTGTCAACAATTTTGAGTATGTGTTGTATCCTTGAATCAAAAGATATTTTTTCGGGGACTGGAGTTCTTTTGATTGAAGGCTTAATTAGATCTTTGTGAATGTTCACCATTCTCCCTATATTAATCCAGGTTGTGCGCTGTTTTGAGGACAATGACATTGTCCATGTAAATGGAAAAGTAGACCCAAAATCAGATATTGATGTGATCAACTTGGAGCTGGTTTTCTCTGATCTTGACCAGGTATTCATTTGACTAAAGTAGGCTTAATGTTCCCAAGATCAAAGACATTCTATTGTTGATATAATTGCAATTTAACTCTCCAGAAAGACATGTGAGGCCTGTGCATAAATATAAAGACGCTATATTTGTGCAGGGTCCACAGCAGCCATTATGAAAAAATTATTGAAATGAGGAACAGTTATGAGACTAAGCTTTGGTGTTTACAAGAAATGCAGATTGAGAAAAGATTGGAGAAGCTTAAAAAAAGCAAAGCAAAAGACTCTCAATCAAAGGTGAAGGTAGGTTTTCCAAGTTTGTCTGTGCAGTACTATACTTTATATATATTGTAATTGGCTTGATAGTTGATGACCTTTGGACACAAGTCAATGTTCTCAGGAGGAAGCAGAAAAAATGGCATTAGAAAGAATACAGCAGGCACTTATGGATGGGAAACCTGCACGATCAGTTGCATTAACAGATTTTGAAAAGGAATCTATACACCATCTTTGCTTACTCACAATGAAACCAGTCATATATGTGGCCAATGTTGCAGAATCTGATCTCGCTCAACCAGGGGATAATACCCATCTTAGAGAAGTTACACAACTCTCGTCGGAGTTGCAATCTGGGATTGTAACAATCTCTGCACAAGTAAGATATCCAAGCAAGCACGATATGTGGACCTGGTATTCATATCATAGTTACCTCAAATTCGAATCCTGAATGGAACACATTCCTGAAACCAGTTTGTACTGCTTCTAAAATTATCAGAAATAAGGGTACCATTTTGGAAATGGTTTTGAATTACAAAGAACAGTTCCCTATATTTATGTCAGAAGAATTTTTTGTATTTTTTAAAAACACAAATTTTGTTCAGATTTCAAGTTACACACCTTTATTCTGATTTTTTTGTCGACCTAATTACGTTTTTTGTGGTAAAATAATTGAAGAAATCAACTTAAGTATGAGTTTCGTGTGTACGATTTGAATGTTTTCAAATATTAATGTATTATCGTCTCTACCCCATTATTTGCTCTTAAGCCATTTCCTGATACTATATTCCAAATTGGTATCTGTAATTCTTGTCTACCTTACTTTCAAAAATTGAAAAACCAAATGGAGTAAAAGAACAAAATTTATATTTAGAATGTGCAAGAGAGACAGTTGCATTGTTTTCAGATAACTGTGCACATACCAAGTTTATTTGTTAATGACCACATTGGATTTTTTTCGATTTCTGTGTGCTTTGTATTCTAAAACATATTGTAAAAAAATCCCTTGTCATCACAGGTTGAATCTGAGCTTACAGAACTTCCAGCTGAAGAAAGAAATGAATACTTAAAATCTCTTGGTGTTAGTGAAAGTGGTCTCGGGAACCTTATTCGAGCAACTTATCAACTGTTGGGATTGCGTACTTATTTCACATCAGGGGAGAAGGTAATTTGGAGTTGTTTTCTGTGAAACATCTATCTAACAAGTTCAGATGTACATCAAGAGATAAAGGCGTGTTTTCATTGTTTCTGTAGGAGACTAAAGCATGGACTATACTTGCTGGTGCGTATTTGTTTCACCTTTTACATGTTATGAAGATAGCAATATATTGCAGGAAACATGTTTTAAACAGGTTTTCATGAAAAATTTAGGAATGACTGCCCCACAGGCAGCGGGAGTTATTCATTCAGACTTTGAAAAAGGTTTCATACGTGCTGAGACTGTAAGAGCTCTATCCATCTTCTGTAGTTTGGTGTTGCTGCCCCAATAAAACTTAATGCCTAAAACCACAGAAAAATTGTGATTGAGCGTTCATACATAAGGGTGCAGATATCATCACAATTGATAAAATCAAAGGAATAGCCTTAAATAGCCTATTGGTAGTAAAGTTCTTTTTACATCTGTTTGTTCTAATAATTTAGAACTGCCTTGCTATATATCTTTTTTGTTTTATTTTGTTTCATTTGCTAATTAATAGTTTATCTCTGTACTGCTGACTGCTGTCCCTAATGTTAATGTTCAGGTCGCATACAATGATTTTGTGGCGGTTGGTTCTCTGGCGGCTGCAAGAGAAAAAGGACTCGTAAGTTCTATCACAATGTTATTATTGATTATGATTTCTCCTGAATGCCCATGCAAGAAGAAAGAGTGGGTTAGAATCAATTTTGAAAAAGCTGGTGTCAAATGCACCACTGTTTTTTTAACATTCTTCTGCTCAACTTAATTGGCCTTGCTCAGGTTTAGGTACCTAAGACTGGCTAGTGTCCATATTTTTCCCTTTTATGCTTACATGATTTTGTATAGCAAGTGTAAAATGTGATGTTTTCTTTGTGCTGATAAATTAATTGAGTGGGAAGTTTAATAATAGATGAACTTTTGATAGTCTCTTTAAGCTATGTAGTTTTTAGTAGCATAGAGCTTGTGCAAGGCCCAGCTCCAGCTTGAGTCCAACTCAATAAATGGATACAAACTTAGTTATAAGGCTTTGACAATGATAGGCTGGAGGCAGGCTAGTGTAGAGTCCGGCCCAAGCTGGTCCAGCCCTGGTCTGAATCAGGTGGAAAACTAGTGCACTCGCCAATAGAGGTCCAACAGACTGCACAATGATTAGTTGGGATGATAGTTGTGGGCCAGGACTTCCCATGGGGGCTAGAGCTTTCAGGGTGATTATGCCAGAAAAGAACAAATGTACTCAAGGTAGCTACAAGTGTGATGGGGAAACTTTCATTGTCATTGTAAGATTCAGCATTCTGAATCCAATTTTGAGTATGTACCAAGAAAAATGCTGAGAAGGTTTACTAGTAAACTTACAAAACATATGTTTCATTTTGGAGCTTTGAGGGTGATTTGCTCAACGTGTATGTTTCATTTTGGAGGCTGCTGCAGCTAGTAATCTAATGAAGAGGAATGCAGAGTTTTTAGGAATTTTACCCTCTCGTCTGCCCATGTTTTGCCCTATTAAGATGCATGTAATTCCTAGGAAGTTGTTGAAATAAAGGGTATGCAGCATAATACATTTCCTATCTCACATGAGTTGAATGGCAAAGTAGAATAATTGGTACTAATTTAGCAACCTTAGGCAGCTGGTATGACCCAGTCTAATATACGGATCAGGCAATTGTGACGGTGCCTACCATGTATTATTGACTGAGTGTTGTTACATGTTTCCATGACCAATGATTTGGCTTGTGTTCTTTATTGCAGCTAAGGTCTGAGGGTAAGGATTACATCGTCCAGGAAGGAGATGTCATGCTTTTCCGCTTCAATGTCTGATTAACGGCAACAGAACCCATACTTAAAAGTTTTGGTTTAATTGGTCTCATACCACCAATGCTATATCTTTGTGATTGTTAAAGTCAGTTGATTATGCCAGAAAAGAAAAAATGTACTCAAGGTAGCTACAACTGTGATGGGGACACTTTCATTGTCATTGTAAGATTCAGCATTCTGAATCCAATTTTGAGTATGTACCAAGAAAAATGATGAGAAGGTTTACTAGTAAACTTACAAAACATATGTTTCGCTCTATGGATCTTGTTGCATCACCAAGCTGAAGTAAAAGGAAGATTTGGCTGTTTCTCTCGAATGAGGAACGCCTAACTCCTACGATTATGTAAAATCCAATCATGAGGTTGTCCTTTGTCGGTCCAGGGTATCAACAACAGTTAATTTATCATTTTAAATTGACGAAGATGTGTTTGAGTCGCTTTCTTGTCCTGATTAACATCTATAATAAGATGAGCAATTTGCTTTTGCTTGTAAGACACAACATGGATATTATTTGTGTTTCTTAGAAGCTAAGCTGGTGATCTCTATCAAACCCAAGAGAATCACTGCAAGTCCTAGAGTCGTTTGTTAAGGATTGTTGAGTCGCTTTCTTGGGCAGTCTCTTTCTATACATCTGGATTCTGGTAGGCATTGTTTGTCATCTCCTATGGCTACTTCATTTCCAGTAAGAAAACTGCAAAACCATATGAACTCTCCAATCTAAACGACCTCCATGATCAGATCCACCGCTCGACATGAACAGCAGCCCCACAAATAGAGACGGAAACAATGAATGAATGAATTTTGTTCCTTACCCAGCAGTAAATGCACCGACCGGCCATACTTAAATGCATACAACAGACATTCGCAAAGCCATGTCCTCTTGATTATTGGTCATGGAATTTATTGGTCATGACATGTGGGGTTTGGGCTCAAGGACAAGAGCCCCCTTGTCTCGCACTGTGCGAGGCAATGTGCGAGGCAATCAGATCAAGCTGTATTCCTCTAGTGGGCCCAAGTGAAAGCCCATTTGACGAAATATCAGGGACCTACCGGGACCCCAATTCCCATTGGACCTCTTGTCTCTGTGCAGAGAACTTTTCTTAAGTGGCTGTTTGCTAACTTTTTTCATACAGGCTGCCTGCTAACTTAAAACTGTAGGCGTCTCTATAATTAAAAAAAAAGCTATAGGCGTCCGCCAACCATGTGCATAATTAAGGATTTGGATACTCATCACATCAGCCACGATACATTCACTTTGGATTATCAAATTCTGTCAGCAAGTCAGGTTTACTCCAATTGTGGCCAGATTACTTTCTAATGAGTGGTATATTTTCATTGTAGCAAAAAAAAAATAATTCAGTTTTTTACTCTTGTGCCAAACAAATATGTCAATACTCCCTCCGTCCGGTTATCATCACCTTCATTTGGAAAAACCTTATGGTGATAATAATTCCGGATGGAGGGAGCAGTTCTTTTTCCATGTGTGTGTTTAGTAGTTGATCTAGGAATCTATGATGGGAATGGGTTTATTTTTTCACTTCTTCAGTTTGTTATTCTTGTCACTAAAGTACATTAAGGAAATCAAGCAAATTTAAAAAATGGGCTTCTTACCATGAATTAACGCACAAGAAGACACTACGGCGCACGCGTCAGGGTGCATCAGCGCATGTTATTACAGGAGGCAGGCGAGTTGAATCACCCGCGCGTTGTGGGATCTTTTCGCGATCCAGACGGGACGGCGCATGCCGTCGCATGTGAGCTAAGCCGCAAAAGCTAAGATTTTCCTGAAAGAACTGATCATAGTATTTTTTTGATATAGAATCCACTTTTTTTTTTTTTGACAAATTTCATTCTTTTGGGTTGTGTTTGCTCTAGGCCGTTCAGGAGCCTGGTTGGTGTTGGTCCCACCCAATTTGCATGGGAAAATGATAAGTTGAAGGATCACCACGACCCAATGACCTCCCATGAATGAATTGCATGTATTTCAAGCCTCTCCTTTGCTTCTCCTTCCTCCTCACCATCACACTCTCTAGGCTCTCTCTTTCTCATCTCCACAGGAGTTCCAAGGATCATGAAGAAGATGAACGAGATTCTCAAAAGGTGCAAGAGCCTGTCCAGCAAGCTGGGGAGGTCTTCATCCTGCAGCAGCCTCAGAATCAAATCCACCAGATCAGTAGCAGAAGAAGATTTCTGGGGTGGTGGCCAGCAAGAAGAGCTTGTTGAGAGGGAAACCATCTACGTGGGCAGCTCCAAGAGACGTTACCTCATCAAGGCCAAGCTGCTGGACCACCCCTTGGTGAACGCACTGATCGAGAGGTCATCGAAGCAGAGCAAGCCTGCTGGCGGCGCCGCCGGCCTATCCGTCAAGTGCGAGGTTGTCATCTTCGACCACCTACTGTGGATGCTGGAGAATGCCGAGCCGGACATCACAACTGACTCCTTGGAAGAGCTGGCAGAGCTCTATGCGTATTAGTTACTCAAAAGGAAGACAACGGACTAAGAGCTAGGCAAGAGCAGTCATGTAGAGATCACTAGCTAGTTCATCTCAAGAATTTTATGCAATTCTTTTTGTTTGATTTTGCCTTGGCCATCTCTTCCCGAGTCGCTCCTGCTATGGTGACAAAATAGCTGGTCTACACACGACCACCAAATTTGTATGTTCAAAACTAGATGGACGGGATAGATGCATTGATCAGTTTGATCGGGTGGACGAGCCCTTCCCATTCAGAAAAATAATCAGACCTCTCTTGTTCTTTCCACAAGCACGAGGTCATCACGACTTCCCCTCCTCTCTTTCATCCATACTTTTCATCCATACTTGATCAATCCCCAATCATTTGTTCTTCTTTGGATTGGATTGGAGGAGTTGGGTGGAGAAGGAATGAATTGGATCGAGCGGAAGATCTACCTCTACAATGTCACCTTCGGCCTCTACATGCTCGACTGGTGGGAGCGCTATCTCTTCAGTATCCTTCTCTCTTGTTTCTATTTTTTCTCCTCCTCTTAAATTTTCAATTTCTACTCTTTCCCTATTCATACTGTTGAAATTAGTGTTTTAGATTTAGATATTTGAATTGTGTGGATATGTTAGTAATTTAGCAGTGGTGTGGTGGATCTGTTAAAATTTAGTGAGGAATTCATTGTTTCAATGGTGGAAGAACATAGTTAGTAGATTGAAGTCTTTTCTTTTTCCGATGTTGGATTTTGCGATTCCTTAATGGAGGTAGATTTATTGATAATCGTGCTTCTCTGGTTCATTTGCTATAACGGGTCGCGTTCTATGGCGGATCTCTACCAAAGGTAACAACTTTGCGTGCTCAATTGAAGTGTGCTGTTTTTCTCTATGTTGTTCACTGTTTGTTTGGTTTCTCTTTATGCTGCTGGGCTTGCATTACGTGCGCAACTAAGGTCGCTTGTTAGTAGTGGATCTGTTCATGTAATTTTGCTTGATCATAGAACCTGGAATGACCAACGAAAAGAAAACAGACCAAAACATTCTGGTCGACACTTTGTTGTTGAGAGGTTGGCCTCCGGATTTCAGTTCTTGCGATGAATGTGGTTGAATTGCTTACATCATGACGTTATACAATCTCTCTTGTGGCTTAGAGATCCACTCTTAGGATTTAAAAGTTAGATTTGTGTGTACAGTATTCTGACTTACAGAACCTGAAAGCCAACACAGTCAACTGTGCTTGTGTTGAACACTATTTAGATTTGTAAAGTTCCAGGTTTACCTACAATTAGAACTCAAATCTTGGTTAAAAGAACAAAACTTTAGTCAATGTAATTAAAAGTAGAGACAAGGGATATCAGTTAAGTTTCAGACACATATGTTAGTAATTAAAAGTAGAGAGAATGGGGATCAGTTAGGTTTCAGACACATATGTAGGACTCAAGTAGCTACCTAATTGGTAAGTTCTTATTTTCTGATTTTTTTAGAGTAATGTAAAATCAATCGTATAATAATGTGGAATCATGAGATTCTACCGACATCAAATGCTTTTTCTCAGCATCCTCTACCTTATGCTATAATTAAAACTTGCTCTCCACCTGATCAAAATGTCTCCCTTAAAAGTGTTCTTTGGGCATGTTTTCAACGAGTTAGCAAAGGAAGATGTTGGTTGATCAACCGACGGCCTATTGATTTTGGATTTTGTCGATCTCTATCTGAATAAGGTTGTTACTTATTTGACAACAACATTGGCTGAGAGCTCATTCCTTCAGTATATGATTGTAAATGTAATATTACTACTATGCATATAGACCTACTCCTGTGAGCATATAAAAGCTATTGTGGCTTGACTAAAATGAGTCAGTGAGCAGAAGAAGTAAAATGATGAACTGGAATAAAAGTGCTTTTGAATATTGGACTGTGGATGCAATGTTACTATGATGCTTTTTTTCAATATAGGGAAAGAAGTGTAATAATACGACTGTGCATATTGGCCTACTTCTGTGAGCATATAAAAGCTTTTGTGGCTTGCCTTAAACGCATAGATAAGCAGAAGAAATAACCTGATGAACTGAATAGAAATTAAAAATCAGGAAACAATGAGCATCTTGTATGGAATTTTTTGGGGTCACTTCTCTTAAATTAGGTTCTTTCGCCTTTTTAATAGAGCAAAATTGTTTGTTTGTCTAGGGAAGTTGAATTAAGTTCAAATTGTGTTGCTTATATCCCTGTTATATGGCAATGGCTAAACTATGTTTAAGCAGTGATTCAATCTGGTCATATATACCAAAAGACTGTTGGCTGTGCTTGATTATTGTTATTTTTACATTTTGTTCCTTTTTCAGCCTTTTAAAGACTAAACTTGCTGGCGGAAGAGATTTCAAATCCTAACAGAGGATTCAGGAATTGATTGATTTTCATTTGTCAAATATTCCCTTGTTTTTAAAAGAATTCAGTTGAGTTTGTTGGCTCAGTACCAATACCACTAGCAATTGTATGAGAACTGCTTTAGTGGTAAAATTAGTTTCTTGCCTGCTATGTTCATGGCATCTCCAGTGTTGAATCTGGCCATTATCTTATACTAATTTTAACAAATAGGAAAGTGCTATCAAATTGGGAATTATGTTGGTGAAATGCTCTTCTCTCCCCAGTTTGCAACTATTATCGCTTCCTTAAGTTTTGGGTACAGTTTGTACGTGCTACATAATCTTTTGTGGAATTGTATCTTGTTCTGGCGTTCTATACTCAGCCTCGACTTCAAGGACTGAGAATACTGGCACTGAATTGTGATCTGGTATTTTGATGTTTTTGTTATTTCTATGGCAGCGGGAGCTTGTAATTGGAAAGTGGGGTATATAGACTTGTAAACAGGTTTCTCAGATTTTCGCGCTAATGTCCAGAGACCTCAGATCCTACATAGTTATTTCATTCTGCATTTTTTGGAGTTGATTTTTTTGTAGATTTAAGAATCGTGAAACTGCTATGTTATAAAGGGTTATCTGTCATGGCATGACTAAGCAAGCTTGGTAGATGGTGAGATCCATGCCTGGTTAACCCAATTACATAATGCACGACAGCTAAGCTTACTGGGTTAGAGGATCAGCTTGGCCGGATGAGGTGCTCTATTTTGTATCAATGTTGCGATATAACCTTCTGCTACGAATCAAGTTATAGGTAGCCAGCCAAATTATACGAATTCTATAAAAAATGACAGTTGTTATCTGAATTCTGTTGGATGTAGTTAGGAAGTTAATAATTAATATAAGGGGATGTTTGGTTAGTGAATTTTAATGAATTTAAAGCTTAATTAAGAGAGAATTTATTCGGGCTGGATTGGTATAAAATGGGAATTTGAAACGAAAATTCTCAATTCAGTTTTAATTGGGGGAGAATCCTCTTTCATGCTGAATTTAAAATTGAGTCCAAATTAAATGAACCAAACAGCCCCTCAGTGACGAGCTATTCCATGCTTGCAATGCAAGTCCCAAACATTAGTGGAGTAGATAACAATGCAATAAAACATGGGAGAAGTCTTCGATCTAGTCCATGCTCGCAATGCAATTCTGTCAAAAAAATCTATGGAAAGATTATATGCGCGTACAAGTACCATTGTGCCCTCCTTAATCCTCAAGGCCCAAACTTGTCCAGGCCTCCATAAGCAAAAAGGCGAGAGATGGGTGGCGTGGTTCATCGATACATGACAGGATTGCATTTTGCTTACCTTGGTTTGAAGGATTCCAATGTGATGGGCTCGCCTGTGAGACTCATGCGTAGAGCTTCCTTCTGCAAATCTGCCCTGCTGCGCTCGGAAGGCGGAGTTTCCATGGTTCAGGGAGCTTCCAGGGGAATCGGCCTGGAATTTGTAAGCATTTCTTTCTTACGAACGTTGATCTCTCTGCATTTGCTTTGGAGAAAAGTTCATTAATTTTTTACTTGCGTGAAATTTAAGGGATGTTTTCTAGAATTTGCATCATCATTTAGTGATTTACTATGTCGAACACTGAATTTGTTCGTTAAAATTCTTTGAATTTAGTACTCTGACGCCACTTATTCTCTTCTAGTTTCCATTGATAAATTCTAAATCTACATTTTTCATGGGTACCCGAAAATGTTGCTGAAGTTATCTGTCTTTTTCTCACTTCATTTACCGACTTTTTCCTAGTCCATTGCTAGAAAACAGATCACTGAATGTGAGGCTTATTAATCGTAAATCTTCAGCACTTGCTTTTTATAAGGGCATCATACGCGCACAGGTTTTTTGCACAGTTAAGTTGTACTAGAACTATTGTCTTCTTATTTAAACATGTAGGTCCATCCTGAATAGGACCACATACTTGGGTTTCGATTTATCTGTAAAAAAAGTATCTAGGATTATATCACAGAATGCACATTTTGTGCCTGGGTCATTACTTGGAAGAATGTAATACTACCATAGTTTCATTTTCAACCAAATTTTGAGCCATGTCTGTAACGTAGAACAAAAACTTGACTTAAATCTAAATGCTGCGTAACAGGTTAGGCAATTGTTGGATAAGAATGACAAAGGGAATGTGATTGCCACTTGCCGAAATCCCGATGGAGCAATTGGTCTTCTTGAATTGAAGACTAAGTTCACTGAGCGCCTAGACATACTGCCGCTCGATGTAACAATGGAAAGCACCATAGAGGTACCATCCATCAACTGCATGTATTTATCAGTGGAAAAATGGAAATAGCCTTTTGTTTCCAGTTGCTTCATTCTGTTTGACATCACCAAAATAAATAAAATGAAAACTGAAGAAATCTCTGCTTTATTTTCCTCTTCCTCATCCATCAATGAATCTTCCAGAAAAAATGGCTTGCATTACCATAATGGCCCCTAAATGATTTGAATTAGGCACATGTGATGAACTGGCTGTTTGTGACTTGTTTTATGTAAATAAAGCTGGAAATGATGTCTTTCAGGAATCTGCAAACGCCATTAAAGAAAAATATGGGTACTTAAACCTTATGATCAATGTCACAGGGATACTTTCTATACCTAATTTGTTGCAGCCAGGTAGATGTCTTATGTTTCCTCTTCTAATTTCAGCAAATGGATGCTTCCTTCCTTACCCTCTCAACCCTTTTCATTAATTACCGTGATACTTCAGTGCAGAAACATCTTTGAGTAAGGTTCAAAAATCATCCCTTTTGCTTGCCTATGAAGTTAATGCTGTAGGACCTATTTTGGTTATCAAGGTACAATTTTGGCACCTCACAACTCCTTTTTCTTAATTTCCTTATCTAACACTTTGGTGTTGGTTGTGTCTGCTGAAGTTTTACAAATTACTATGAATTTACCAAGATATACAAAATGCATTATCCTAGCTTTTAGTTTACATAGGAAAAGTTACTAACACGTACTGATTGGATCCCGACCAGCATATGTGTCCGCTTTTAAGGTTGGGTGGTGGTTCTGGAACAGAAAGAGACGTTGCAGTTATCGCAAACTTAAGTGCCAGAGTGGGCTCCATTGGAGACAATCGTTTAGGAGGGTGGCATTCATATCGGGCTTCGAAAACAGCACTAAATCAATGTAACCATACTGTATTCTGCATTCTTCTTTTTTCTTTTTTCTTTTTTGGGTCTTATCTACATATGTACTACATTGAAGTCCTTTATAGGCATGATTTTGCATAGTTGTGTTGATTTATACTGTTTATAAAAGCAACTACGTCCTTGTGGTCCAAGTTCTTTCTGAGGCTTGATTACCACGGAGATTTTGGGACCAGTACTCCATATGAATTCCTGGAGCAGAATAGATCAGTACTTATTTTCGGTTGTGATGTAGCTTGCCTAGTGCTTATGCATATCTTCTTTTTAAAGAAAAAGCGCTTCAAATATGACATTTTTCACCTTGTTTTGTATTCTGTAACATCTAGTGACAAAAACTATATCAGTGGAGCTTGCACGAAGGAAGGACCCAGTGGCCTGCATCTTGTTGCATCCAGGCACAGTTGACACTGACCTCTCGCTGCCATTCCAAAGAAATGTTCCCGAAGGTAAGCTTTTCACCAGGGAATTTTCGGTTGGGAAGCTCTTGAACATTATTAGTAATGTGAAGCCAAGTGATAATGGCAAATTCTTTGCTTGGGATGGCCAGGAGATCCCTTGGTAATTTATTTTTGTATTTTAGCATCATGTTCTAAAACAGTGGTCTCTGAATGCAATAATGCTGGCTGTTTCAATAACCAAATCTTGTAACTCCTACCTTGTTTGCAGTTGGATCGTGATCTTTTTAATTGTAAATTACGCCTAGTTTGAAACTCTTTTTCTTTTGTTTTTTTATACAATACTTTTTCTCTTGGTTACTTGAGTAATATTTATCTCTTTTTAAGTCTCACAGAACATGTGACTCTATCATACTTGAACATTATCATTTAAAGGACAACACTCGTGATAAAAGATCCAACGACTTACTATTTGTTACAGAATTCTCATTTAGAAGGGAATGGAACACTCGGCTAATGGTTCATCACTGAATGCTTTTTTCTACATAGAAATCACTGAAAACTTTTAACTAAAAAAGTTGAAACTGATAATGAGATCAGCTCTACTGATAATGAGATCAGCTCTTTCTGAGACACTGCTGCTCGTCCTATACTTCTCTGAACTCTCTATTGAACCTGAAAATAATGATTATTCATTTGAATAAAAAATTTCTAATTATAAAAAATAGAAATTTATTTTGGTGGGCCAATTCAATGGATCCAAGTGTTGACGAGCCGAAGCCCACCGGCTCGTCACACCAAGAGCATTTTCCTAACAAGCCCAAGATGCTGGGACAACCCACACTGATCTGGGCCGTGGAGGCTCTTATGCTATGTTGGGCCTATTTGGGTACTTGCCTGAAAAATAACTGCCGTGGGTCTGGGGCAGTATAGTTGATGGCAGTTTTCGCGGGTAATGACTAGTAACTTCCAAATGATCCAACGGCTGGCATATGGCAACGAGTCAGGATCCTGAGCTAGCCGCCAACGGCGGCGCAGTTTAGCGTAAGTCGCTAATTATATTTAAAAGTCCAGCTGTAATTTCACTCATTTACGAAAATCTGACAAAAATACCCTTTTCTTTCTTCCTTTGTGATTCTAATGACGTTATTAGTTGTATTCAGGATGCAATAAGTACTGCGGTTGATCCTTGAGCTGCCCATAAATTGATCATATGAGATGATTAAGGGGCCGTTTGGGGCGTGATTAAAAGTAACATCTACAGTGGATGTTTTGCTATATTGTAGCATTCATGTTTTTTCTACTTTCAGCTGAGACACCTCAGGTTGTGTTTCACACTCCATAGTGAAAAAATCGGAATGCTACAGTGGACGTGAAAAATCCACTGTGGATATTTTGGTTTTTTCACGCCCCAAACACGGCCCCTAAGTGAGTAATTAGCAGTTTAGCACCACCATCATGAATGTTCTGTGATTATATTATCATGGGCCGAGTCTTTTCATTTTCTCATATTGTAATTTTTTTTTTGATAACGCATATTGTGAAATTAGGAAATTGATAGAAGTTGTGTACAGCTTTAAACGCAATAATGTGTGCTAAAATGCTGTTTAATATGTTTCATATATCCTATGTGATAAGCATTTTAATGGCCATTGTAATTGTCCTTTTTACAGGTTCATTATTGCCATTGTAATTATCCTTGCGACTTTTGTATCGAATGGGCTTCCTACTTGCAAAGTTCATTATGGGCTCCTTTGGTTTTTCAGCTCCCAAACAGTTGTGAATTCAACCAAGCCCATATCTCAAACCATCATTGGTTTCATCATCTAGCTTTTAGAATTCTCATTCATCTTAAAAAGCAAGGTGCTTTGATTTAAGACGAAGGCATTCATTTGCACGTGTTACACGAACATACTTAGTTAATACAGATAATCATATGATCAGCTGAGGAACCGCATGGGTAACTATGATCAACATGACAAGTAGGTCCAAAAGAATCATTAATACTCGTGTATATATATAGCTATGCAACATGCAAACACATAGACCTTAGCCTTAGTGTATGAGAAGGCCATTAAGGTAATTAAGTGTAGGGCTGAGTCGGTTTTCATGACAAGTGCGGCTGTAACGGTTTACTAAGGTGGAAAATCAATTAAAACAGGACATAATAATGACAGTGGTTAATCCACGTTTCTCCGATTGATTTGGGGTGATTAACCGTTCCCTCCTCTTCTCCCTCCCTCCCTCCCTCCCCTTAATCGAGTACCCTCTTATATTCCCTATCCAAGCTCTTTATCCAATCCAACAACACAAAATCATCACCAAAATCTACAACTACCGCAGACAGCATCTTCTCAGGTATTCTGTCTTTGCAAGTCATTCTCAGTACCTTATCTTATTAGCATAATGTTCATGCTAATTAAGCTTAAGACTCCTACGCCTCAAAATACTTGTGCTTCTCACTTAGTAGTTAGTCCTATGTGCACCAGAAGCAGACAACGAAACCAGCAGTGTTCAAGCCATGCATGCCATGCAACTTCCATGACTTCCCAAGTCCTGTGACGCCCGCTTACGTGACTCTCATCATGATGTTTTCAGGTTACTGCACTACTCATGGACGTAAGCTACTGCCCGGAGTTGGCATCCTACCAACATCTCAACCGAGAGATTGCACCATCCTTTCATCAACCAGCCAAGTATGCAAGCGACCTCCTCTGTTTCTGCAACAATTGCACCACTGCAAAAGCCCTGCTTGATGCTTTCTGCGAGCCCGGCCTCGAAGACGACCAAATCTACGTCGACACGAGCTCCCACCTCCTTCCCTACTATCCAAATGCCTCTGATCAATTGCCTCTGCCTCCTTCTGAGGAGATATTTCCATCTCATGATGAATTCAGATACTATGGCTACCCCAAGCGCATTAAAACTGTTTCTGTAGGTCCGTGTTCTTCAGATTACCTGTTCAGTGGTGCACTCGACGGGCCGGTCTTAAATTCATGTACCGGCCCCGGCTTCTTGCCGGAGCTGCACCAACTTCTGGTTGATTGTGGGGGTGGTGGGGAGGCAGATGGGTTGAAGAAGCCCAATGGGGGCAGCATGTCGGCTCAGACCTTGGCGGCCAGGCAGCGGCGAAAGAAGATCAGTGACAAGACTCACGAGCTCGGCAAGCTTGTTCCTGGTGGGAGTAAGATGAACACGGCTGATATGTATCTGGCTGCCTTCAAGTACGTCAAGTTCATGGAAGCCCAGATTGGCATTCTCAAATTGATGGTATCCATCAAGGTATTGTCTAAAATTATTTGTTCTCTTTACCAAGTGTTTATTCAGTTACAACATTGTTTAAACTTAGCCGACACTGGTTGCAGGAAAGTAAGGATCTAAGTGAGGTTCAGCGTCTTCATGCCCTTTTAAGCTCTTCAAAGATGCAGGAGAGGCTGTATGAACAAGGCAAGTGCCTGATTTCAAAGGAACTTGTTGAAATCTTGGCAAAAGGAAAGCATATTCTATCAAGTCCATCCGTTTCCAAAGACCTCAACTCCTTGCTCCAATAATTTTTGCAATACGATGTTTCATGATTCAGCCCAAAACCGACCAAGAAAGAATCCATTCTCTTCTTAATTTTCAGATTAACATGTTGTGGCATGATTTCACTAACTTATCTCTTTATTAGGAACAACGCTGTTGTACTAATCTATTATATTTGTAAATATCTTATTTTCAAGGAATGGATTAGTAAATTCAGGGATCGTCCTATTTTTTCAATTGGTAAATCTCCCCCTTTTCTAAAGAAAAGAATAATTTTGTGAGGACAAATGGTTATTGCACAATGCAAGTTGGCGCATTCAGCGGTGCAGGTCCATCAAACACACCTTGGGTTTGGGCATTAGGCTGCTTACAAGTTCTCAAGTGTTTGCAACAATTAAAAGCTAAAGATTAAGGCTCGGAATGCATCCGCCTTGGAAGAGTTTTTCTTGATGATTTGACTCTCCTCAATTAATCGGTTGTGAATTATTTCCTCCGTTCCAAAATATTGTGTACATTTTTGAAAATTCTCATTTTTATTAGACCATGAAGCCCACAAGGAAGTTGCATGACTCCTCCTTGATATCCCGTCCAACTCGTATGCAAGTTCACGAATCAAGTTCAAGTCAATCCTTCGTAAGTAAATCGATCTCTTCCAATTTTAGAAAGAAAAAATCATGTAATTTAGCAAAATATATACAATATTTTGGAACATGGAAAATTTCCAAATGTACATAGTATTTTGGAAAGGAGGGAGCATATGTTTTGCAAACATCATTTTCGAGCTTCTTACAGCCTACTGAACATGTACAAGATTCACTTGCAAAAGGCATTTTGAGATGCTGGAGGGGCGAACAGCTCAACAGTGCCCTCGTCTAGTTGATCAAATCCTATAACATTTCTACTAAAATGATGAGTAAAAAAAAATGATCAAACTTGATTTACAAAAGTGAATTTGACTGAAATACTCATGAATTTCTTAAAAAATAATAAACATTTTCAAGTGTTCATCGAAATTCCACAATTACTCATTGGGCGACATGAAATGTATATTATTACCTCCCATAAAAGAAATAATCATATCTACGAGATAACAGTTCTTTAAGGAGATCTGTTAGATGACAGTTTTTTCCCGTCCACGTTCCCACATGCAGATGAGGAGTTCTAATTTTTCGATAAACAGGGATACATTTTTGTATTTTTGAATAAATTCACGAGTATTCAATCAAATCCTCTTTACAAAACTCGGATACTTGTGTTCCCTGTTGTGTGAGATTCAAGTTTTATGATTTCTGCATCATGCTAATGGGATTCTGATTAGGGATGCCACCGGGGTGGGTTTTCATTTGGAACCGGATCCACGGGTGAAGACCAGCAAGGCCACTGGTGAAGCTTCGCCAGCTGACCACATATGTAAATTACGTGACTTACATGTGATTTGTAAATCTGTTTCTTGTGCAAATCACGTGATTTGCATACGCGGTGGGCTGGTGAAGCTTTACCAACAGATCCGGACTCGTTTGGATTTGCGCCACAACGTCCTCCATCGGCCACGTGCCCCCTGCTAGGGCTGTTTGCGGATAGCCGAGTAGGAGCTGTCCATGGAGTTCGGCCACGAACACAGCCAAGGGTCCTAGACAGCCGTTTCCGAGGATCAGCAAGGGCGGCGGGGGAGAGAGGAGGGCGGTGGCCCAGTGGGGGAGCGAGGGACGGAGAGGAGAAAGGAGGATAGCGGGGGTGGAGGAGGAGGAAGGAGGAGAGAGGGCGGCGGCCGGCGGGGATGGATGAGGAGGAAGGAAAAAAAAGAAGGTATTTTTATGAGGGGGTGGCGGCGACGGGGGAAGGGGGAGGCGACATAGGAGGAGAGAGACAGAGGGGGTGGCGGCGACGGGGAAGTGGGAGGCGGCAGAGGAGGAGAGAGATAGAGGGTGGTAGTGGCGATGGGGGAGGCGACAGAGGAGAGAGACGGAGGGGGTGGCGGCGACGGGGGAAGTGGGAGGCGACAGAGGAGGAGAGAGAGGAGGGCGGCGGGGGTGGAGGAGGAGGAAGGAAAAAAATATTTTATCCGCGTCCGTGTCTGCCGGATACCGGACACGACCAACAGAGTGGCGGACAACCTTTTCACGGACACAGACGTGGACAACCTCTGTCCGAAGTTTGTCCGGTCCAAAAACAGCCTACCCCCTGCCCATGTTGCCAACGGTGAACCCCTGCGGAAGTGTGGTCATAGTCTTTGTTGCCAGGGAAGGGAGTTCGGAGTCGGATCGGAATGGGAGAGCGAAGGAATGGCCGAATGGGGGAGGAGAGGGCTGCCTTCCTTGTCGCCTTGTGTATCCTCAACCTCTTTGGTGCAAGAGGATAGCCCGGGTCTACCTGGTGCAGTCCTTGGCGGTGGCAGCTAAGGCTCAGTCCACTGCCTCACGTACGATTTGGCTCAGTGCCGGAGCAGGCGAAGAGGACGATGGCAGTAGGGGTGTGGAGGAGGAGGAGGCGGGAGGAGCGGAGGGCATCAAGAAGCTTGGAAGAGTAGATTCACTACTGGGTTTCGGTTTTCCACCAGGACTTGGCCTTCATTTTCCTCCTCCGTTCTCGGGTTTTGAGAGAATTCGAGTCCAGATTTGACAAGAAGGAAGCCAAAACTGGTCGGAGAAAAATATGAACAGAGACTCTCCAGAGAGAAAGACAGTCTCGATTTGTATGAACAAAACAAAAACAGATGCAAATGAGATGGTCAAAACCCTGAAGATAGAGTATTGGCATAAAGGAACGAACGGAGATAAGGGCTTGGAAGGAGAGGTAGGAGGGAGGAGAATACAGAGGAATGACTAATGAGAGGGTGGGAAAAACACGGTATGGATGGGGAGCTGGCAAGTAGGGTGGGAACAACCGGGTCGGGTCGGGTCGGATTTTCATATAATACCCTAACCCGCCCCGACCGGTGAGTCGGTTCCTGTTTCCAAACCGGAACCGGGTGCTCTGTAAGGCTTCCCAGAACCAGCCCAATAAGACCAGGACGGGTATTTACCCGACCCAAGTAGCATCCCTAATTCTGATTTATATTTTCCGTATCATGCTAAAATTTCAACATCGAGTGGTACTCCTATAAAAAGGGTATACAATCAGAAAATAAGGGTGTCAAGTAAATCTTTAATATTCATATAGACAACTTTCGGAAAGTTGAATTCGTTTTCCAAAGATCTATAAAGAAGAACATTTCATCCTACTCCCCCCCCCCCCAAAAAAAAGAAAAAACGAAAAAGAAATAATGATATGTACCAATCACATCACGACCAGAAACAAAAAATCCAAATAACTATTACTTGATAATAGAAGGTCTATTCAGTGACATTTTCCTTCTTCCACTTTGTTTCCTGGGTACATCAGAAACTAGTGCATACATCTTCACGGCAAATAATTCTTCAGGCAATCCTGTCTGTTCCTGAAAAAAAAAGAAGCAATTTGGAGTTGATTCTTTCGAAAAATATTTAAGTATTTCTAGCTGAATGGAGTTAGTAGTTATTGAGTATGCACAATGGAAGCTATGAAGGGTCTACTATTCCATAACTGATTGCAAAAGCATGCTTCACACCTTTGTCTTATAGATATGAAGACCACACTGACTGAACAACTCCTTGAAATATGTATCAGATCTAGTGATGCTTCGATCCTCTTTGTCATATATAAACCCTGTAGAGATGAACCATTAGTAGAAACGACACTCAAACATTTAAAAAATTGAGGAAAGGGGAGATCCCGTCAACAAACCATTTCGTGCGATATTCTCTTTCAGCAAGAAAAAGCCATGGGGTTTGAGGCCAACCTGTGAAATTAATCTAGTTATTCCAAAAACACCCAGCAATCAAAAGACCTTCGATTGTAAGAGGCCATATAAACTCCAACTACATAGACATGGCAGACAAAAAATCCAGCAACTGAACCATTAACATTCAAGTAAAACAGAAGGTGGCCATCAGTAAGAATGGCCAGAAGCTTCTGGGACTATAATTTGAAGGATGTTCTTTTTCCACTCCTGACCCTCACATTTGTGGACCAACCATAGGTGGCCTTTGCATATTCTTAGCCTGGAATCCAATCCCGCAAAAAATATTCTTTAATGTATTTTTCAATCAGATAAAGAAAACCAATAAAAGAACATCAAGAACAAGTCTATCTTATTTTCACACCCAAGCGTCAAAATTTTTTTTATCATTTACCTTTGCACGTTTAAAGAATGATATAAAGTCATCATCAGCAAGCTGTCCTATGCACCATTGGATCCATATAACATCATATCTTCCAGCTTGTGGAGTAAATTCCTGTCACAATAAAACCATTAAAACAACCCCGGAATCCCAAAGCATTTTAGTTCTCATGAAATATGATTATCTAAACGAGTCACCAATTATAGATTTAACCCGTATAAAGGTCCACTGGTTCACCTGTAATGGAACACAATAGAAATTTACAGCCTTATGCATGTCTGAAGCAGTATCATTCTCATGCACCAAGTTTTTTCGGGCCGCCTCCAAGAAATGTGATACTGGCTCGACCAGATCAATCTGAATCCAGTAAAATAAATAAGAATAAGACCGTTTGCTCACTCAACTATTCATATTTCATATTTTGGAGTGAATTTTTCACTAATAACCATGTTACTGTCATTAATTGCGATACTGTTTCATAATTTTGTCTACTTACTATATCATAATCATAATCAAATAGCGCCTTTTCCCAACTATTTGGGGTCGGCGACACGGATCTTACTCCTCCATTCAAGCCTGTTTTGGGCTACCTCTTTTGTAAGAGATAGTAAAGTCAAATCCTTTTTTATTAACTCCATCCAAGTTCTCCCTCTCCCTCTTTTAGCATCATTTACATGTATCCCGGCATCTAATGGTCTTCTTTGCACATGCCCATACCAACGCAACCTACACTCCCTAAGCTTCTCCCCTAAAGGAGCTACTCCTAGGCTCTCCCAAATATATTCATTTTTAATCCTATCTCTCCCAGTTATCCTACTCATCTACCTTAACATTCTCATTTCGGCTACATTCAATTTATCTATATGACTCCTCTTTGGTGCCCAACACTCCGCTCCATAGATTATTGCAGGCCTAATGGCTGTCCTATAGAACTTGCCTTTAAGCCTTTTCGGAATACGCCTATCACACAACACTCCCAAGGCTGCCTTTAAACCATGTCTACTTACTATATGGAGTAATAATTATTTCTACCCTCAAACTGTGGACATTTAGACTTTCAGCTGGGCCTGGATGGAAAAAAAAAAACAGAAACACATCCATATGTGCAAAACCCATGTACATCATTAACATAAGTAAATACAAACTTCAACTCCATCTAGCAATAATAATTATGTAATGCTGATAACAATATCCCAAATGTAGACCTTCACACATAAAACTCACACTGAGATCTTAAACGATGAACATTGAAGGCAGATTGAGAAATTTCAATTTCACCATGCCTATAATCACAAGGAAAGATTATAAAACACATAACTACAGTACTATCTGCTCTTAATAAACCAGTAAAAATTACTACCTCATTAAAATGCTTTAACAAAAGATTCTTAGATACCCTTCCAATGCCAGAACCGCAATCTGCATTGGATTTCATAACGCCCATAAGAACTGATGGCAAAGTTAAATACAACAAACAACTTTACTCTACTTGTTATAATGCTTGTCTCCCTATCAAACAGATTATTAGAAAAAGTCATCTCCTAAATGAATAAACAAAAAGATTCAGTCAAAAAATTAAATGGAATAGCCGATTAAATATTCACCAATGCATTGTATTTACAACAACCATAAAATACACATATAGAGTTTAAGGTTTTGACTGAACTTTTACAGAGAAAAACAAAAGCCTTATTCAAAATTATTCTTAGTAAGAGGCTACTATTACATACTCCGTATTTAATTAGCAACACGCAAGCATTTAGTATTGGTCTACTAATTATGTAACAATCTCACGTGGTAGATGAATTAACAAGTGCACTTCCTTCATTACATTCAGAGCAAATTTTAGTATACTGACATGAGACGAAGTATAACTGCAAAGACAAATACAATCCTTGTTTGTGCTCTCCTCATTCGATCGAAACCTTGGATGGGAAATGACCACAAGCTCAATCACAATGATAATGAAACAAATGTTCACTTTCAGGTTCCAAAATTTCAACCTTCTTTTAATACATTGATCACAACTACGTAAGAACCTACTACCAGTTTTGTGGAAAAAACAAACAGTTAAGAGATCAACTTACCCAAAGCCACGAGATTAGTGGATTGGCCACCCAACCTCTCCGACAAAAGGAGCTTAAGAAAGCCCTCACTAGCCTTGACATCCACCTCGTTCACGTGCCCGTACCCTCCCAAAACCCCATCCACCGTAGCTTCAATTCCCTAGCACCAGACCAACCCAAACAATGACTAAATCAGAAAAGGAGAAACCTTTTGAAATACTAAACGAAATTCTGTTGCAAGATATTGTTTGGGTAACAGATTACTTACTTCCCAGTAGGCGACTCCTTGACGGTACCAATCCTTCTTCTTCAACTGAGTCTGGGCGTCATCTCCGTCGCCGATTTCTTGTCGCCACAGGTCTTGTGCTGTCTTGAATGACCGGCCGTCGCCGTCCGTCCCTCCGACGTTCATCTTCAAAGCCAAGGAATTCGGCGCGCCGGCCCCGAGCTGATCGAAATTCTGGGCTCTTGCTTTGTCTTAATTAAGCGAATAAACAATTACAATGGGAATGCGATAAGGTTCTCTCCTCCGGAGCAGGAGATTGTGGGTTCGAGTCCCATCGTGATCGACTATAATTTTAAATGAGAGCCATCTTGGAAAGCCTAGGATGTGGATCAAAGCTGCTTGCACACCTTTGGCAAAGCCATTCTGCAGCCGCAGGCATTAAACACACACATTTGCTAGTACACTCACTAGTGGACAGGAAACCATTTTTTTTAAAAAATGAAATGGTACAAAGAATGCAGATAAATATCTGATGTGTATACTGCTCAAATATTCAATCCGTAAGTATTTTTTTGCTGCTCTTCTACGGCATAATGCATATTCCCCGTTATGAAATCGGCATACGAAAATTCAATATTAAAGGGAAATGATAATGTTTAACTAGAGTTATAAAAAAATAATGTTATTTAGACGACTACGCATATACTTGCTATAAATGCACAGTTATCAAACTCCAGTGGTGGGTTGTCGATCATACATAGCCCTACTCCATATGTTTGTTTCAGTTTTCGACTTAAAGATGAACTGGCAGAGATCCCACCATCACTCTGTTTCCATAAATGAAAATCAGGGTCAGTAGATATAACAATTTTGGGTGTTCTGCTAATTTGTGCACATCAAAGGAACAAGTCATCTACCAAGTAGAAAGCACCTAAAATCAGCTTCTTAATAAGGAAAATCTTGATTCCTCCTTGCTTACTACAAGAGCACTTACAAACCTGCATTTAAGCTCACCAAACAAGTAAAGAGAAGATAAAACCACTGAGTCCAGTCTCCATATGTACTTGTGGAAACTCCTAGCTCCCTACTCTTGCTTTGTTCTCTTCCAGTCGACCCACACTTGTACTAGTGGAAATCAAGTCATGCACCTCCAACCTCCATCAATAAATACCACATCTCCATTTCCTTCACCAAAACACTAAAACATCACCATTATCTCTTCAAACCAATATTCCTTCACCATGCCCCTTTCCGTATCCAAGAGCTTCTTCTGTTTCTTGCTCATCTTCCTTCCTCTTATCATTTTAAGCCATGGCGCTGCGCAAGCAACCACCGGAGATCCCAGCCACCCGGAATGCACAGGCGACGCCTGCAGCCGTCCTGAGGCTGCAGGGGGGATGAGAGACCACTTCTATCCTCATACCACCGCAGCCCCATGTGGTTGCCAGCATCCCTTATACCCTGGAATCCCCTGTGGCCCGCAAGGGTTCTACCCAAAACCGTGCAAAGAAGAGGCCGGCAAACCGGCCGGCGGTCAGGGATGCAGGCCGGGAGGCAGCTACCAGCAGTGCATGGCATGTGGATCTGGTGCACAAGGCATGTATGGAGGGTACCCAGGTAATCTCCCTGGGTGGATGGTTCCCCCCAACATGTACCAGCAGTATCTGAGTGGAATGCAGGCCCCGTTTGGGATGGGTCAGGGCCAGCAATGTTACAACTCCTACACAGGAAGATATGAGCCCTGCAGCTACCAAAACGCGCCTTATGGCTACCCTGAAGGAAGCGGTGGTGGTGTCTACTGAGTAAGTAGGTACTGACCACGGTGAAGATGGTCGTTTTTTGAAGTGATGTCTTTCTAGTTTCAGTTTGGAGTGAGTGAGTGAGTGGAGAATAAAGTCTTATGGAGCTTTGATAAAGGTTTTAAGACATGTAGAGTGAAAAGTAATAAGAGAGTCACATGCTCAGTATGTACAATATGCTGCAGTCTTGTGATTTCCATTGGTGCAAGTTTTTTTTTTCAGAATTGTAGTTTCATGTTGGGATGCGTCATCTGCAGGATTGTTCATGAGTCTACATATGAAAATAAATATCTTAGGCTAAATGAATAATTGTCTTTTCTTCCTAACATTATGTTGATTGCATTTGCAAAATACAGCACTTGTAATTGGAGAAGGGAAAAAGTTTGTTCTAATGTTTACAAATCACCATAAGGTTGTTAAAATGATGCTATGGTGAATTTGCAGATGCCAAGATAATAACCACTTTGCCATAGAAGTACTGCTGAAAAATATTCAATAAAGGGTACTATCCTTCTCTACCAATGAGAAATGCGGAGAACTATAAGTTGTGAGTTCGTAGTGGCGTCCACATCCGCCAAGCTCTTCACAAAAAGAATACTCCCTGTCTGTCCTATTTGGCTTTTCAGAATGAACTAACGTTTTCAGTTTGTTTTGAAAAACAATGAGTAATAAGTTTGACAAAGTTCAACATTTAATGCATAATACTTAAATGTCAAGCTCCCTTGTGAAACACGCTACACTAACTCTGCATTTAAGTTAAACTAGTACAACCTAGTTGAGTTTCATCAGATTAGTAAACAGAAGGTTGATAGCCCAAATAGAAAACTAGGATATTAGTAAGCGGAAGTGGGCAAGACAAAATAGAAGACTCCCTTCATGAGGCAAGAACGCCGAAGTTTATGGACCTTCAAATTTAATCATCGCCAGTTCAGCAAATAAGAAAAAAATGATCGCCTAAAGTAGTGCCCACTGCCGCCAATGCAGCCTTGACACAGAAATTTCAACTTCTGAACCAATGTCGTGGATATCTCAAGGTAAATCAAACTTTCTCAGTACTGGATTGCCTATTATGATGCTGACAGCGGGATTGGCTTCACAGCACTCTGGATGCGTCTAAATGCTGTCTTCACCCTCTCTTTCAAGCTCTCATTCTCACATTCAACTTCCCCATTTTTTCCATCCACATGAGCCACAATACCATCAACAGTCACTACCAACCTCCCTTCCTCCCCAGATTTTACGTCTCCAAACAGAGAGACCAAAAGTGCATATATCACTTTCTCCTCCATCTTTTCCGTCTCCTCTGAGTTGCTCTCGGTCACAGTTACCTTCGGAACTTCACGACTAACATTCAAAACAACAGCCACGACTGAGTCTGAAACCATGTCGCTTATTGGGTCTGAGGTCCATTGAACTGACAAGTGCTTCTCTGACTCCTGCTTTATTGTGACTCGCTCATGTACAATTAATGTGGGAACATCAGTGGCTTCCTCTAGTGACTCTACACTCTCATAAATCTGCATAAGCCGGTATTTTATGACACTAAAAGCACCAGAATAAGGCACAGAAATCCTTTGAGTGATATTTGCTGTGGATAGCTGTGAGAACACATGAAGGTCATCAGGAGCCATTATCTGATAAGTAAATCCTTTCTTTACAAGAAGCCCGCTAACTGTTTCACCAGGCTCTGGTGTTTTTTCAGCCAATTTACCAACTGTTTTGGCCATCTTCTCAGAGCTAAAATGCATTTCAACTGATTGGCAGTTCTTCGGAGTACTGATTTTGACATTTTTATCAGCAAATTGTGTTACGAGCTTCTGTTTCAATCTTCCCATCTCATTGGCTTCTCCATGGACAAGGATTATATTTGGGGGCATCAGCTCCTTCAAAAATGTACTTGTTTGAGCGAAATCAGCATGTGCTGAAAAGGATATGTAGTGAACTTGCATGTTCAAAGGCGCACTGAGGCCATTCTGAAGGGTCACTTCCTTCGGTTCATTAATGATAGTTTTGGCCAGTGTCCCTTCCACCACATACCCAGGAATAACACATGAATTCCTCTTATCCATACACCATTTGTCAAAAAGTTGCCTTGACAGTCCACTTTGAAGACCACCGGGACTAGCCATCACCACCGAGGGGCCTACATCATCAAAATTGTCAAAACTCTTGAGTGGATTAATGTGCTTGAAGTTAAAGGGGTTGGAGGTGGCACATTGATTACGAATTCGATCATTCATGGAATTTATATAGGTTTGGTAGACAACCAAGCATCTCTTAGCTAGAGGAGAGGCATAATAGATGGGGACATTTTGCAACTCAGGATGGTTCGACCAGTATTCGTCGAGAATGAGGAGTAGCTCTTGAGCTCGTCCGAGAGCAAATGCTGGGATAAGTACACGACCACCCTGGGAGATTGTGGAATGAATCACATCAGTGAAGCGCTTCTCTCGCACAGCCCTTGACTGGTGAAGCTGAACCCCATAGGTGGATTCTATTATACAGACATCAGGAGAAAATTGCGGGGTTTCGGCTGCACGGAGATGGCGATCTTCTTCACGAGAATAATCTCCAGTATAGAGCACACGTACCCCAGCAATGTCAACCATGAACATTGCAGCACCAAGAACATGACCTGCAGTATAGCACCAAAAGCGGATACCATTCACTTCGAGAGTCTGGTGAAAGTCAATAACCTGCAAAAGGGGAAGAGCTTGTAAAACTGTCATAAAGGATTGTCCTAGCAGCAGCAAACACCTCTGTAAACAGGCAAGAGCAATGAATTCAAAATGTTTACTATAAGTTTTACAAAATGTTATCAGACCTAAATTTTTCTCTGCCAAAATATTTTGTAAAAGAAATAACAAAATACAATAAAATAGAATAAAAGACAGAAAGAAGAAAAGAAGATCCGGGCCAGGTGTCACAACTACCCAAAAGATATGTAGGAACAAACCTCAATCTTGTCCATTGAGCGAAGAATGTCCTGCTCATCAAAGAGCATGTCTTCAACTGAGACTTTGCTCACTTTGACATAGTCAGACAAAAGAAGCTTGTAGATAGCCTTTGTAGCATAAGTCATGAAAACTCGGCCCTTGAATGTAGTCTGAAAATAATAGAAGTGAACAAGAGTACCCATATATCAAGAATGATATAAGAACAAATATGCATGGCTTTACCTTCTCAAGAAAGTATGGCAGAGATGCAGCATGATCCAAGTGAAAGCTGCAAACATCAAGCACCTATTTAGGGTAAAATTACTAATAGCACGTAAAGCAACACATGAACTAAAAAGAATCTTGCACTTCACTATTCTTAAGTAAATTCTAGTGAGAGCTAGCAGATACAAAAATCCAAAGAGCAAACGCAGATGAATAATTTCTTGTGAAAAATGACCACAGAAGAAACATACTGAGTAACAAGAAGCACATCAATAGTAGATGGATCAATCTCATCGAAGTAAGGTAATGCTGCTATTCCGAAGTAGGCTGGATGTATTCCACAATCAAACTACAAAAGTATGAAGTCAAATTGCGTTAAAAGTCCTCAAAAGAATATCCCAAGCAAGATACAACCCAATAAGTCAAGGAATAAGAACATACAAGGACAGTCTTTCCTTTATATGACATGTATACACAAGACCTCCCAACTTCATTGCCTGCACCTAACGGGGTAACTATAAGCTCATCTTCTTCTCTTGAAACTGTCGAATCACGCCTTTTCAGAGATGAAGCTGGCCCTGTAGAAGTCATATAGTTGAGCACTTGCCCTTCTGAAAACCCTGGAAAACACTGAAATTTTGTAAGGTCACAACTACGAGATTAAAAGGCAAAAGTGACAGTTCCCATAAGGTCCATCTAATTAAACAAAGAAGATAACAACAGCAAAAAGCAAAGTTATCATACAAACAATAACAGCAGACCAAATGTCCAGAGAACACAGCACAGAAGCGACGCTGAGTCTTTAGGATCTAAAATGCACTCGATTTAAAGAAAAAGCACTGTTATGTACTAGATGCTACATCAGGAGCATTTTGTGTACTCGAAATGTAAGTAAATATTAACAGTAAATTAGTGGAGAGATAAATCAATTAATAATAACAATCGACATTCCAGCCAACCCAGCCTTAGCAGCGACAAATAGAGGCTTGAAATGAGAAATTCACCTCGTCGTGGCCTTTGGCGGAGCCACGGAGGAGAGGAGTAGTAGGAGTACTGGGCGAGAAGGGGAAGCAGCTAGCTAGGCAGGGATTGAGCTTCAGGCGAGGGGAAAGAGGGGCCGGAGGATTGAGTAAGAAAGGTCTGGACCGTCAAAGTCCTCGCTGCCGCTGCCCAATGCTCGAGCTTTAGGACGCTGAAGGTGGAGGAGGGCGGGCGTCCGGTGCGAGGTAAGGGTGGCCGGAGGAGGAAGAGCCTTTTCTGTCGAGCGCCCCCAAGGGTTCTTAGTTCTGGGTTTACTAGGGTTTCCAGAGAAACAGTTTTTCCGGTCACTTTAAATTGTGACCGTCACATAATTCTAAAGAAGGAGAGAGGCGTCGGTACCTCATGATTTTCGTCCAATTTTAAACAAGCCATTACTTTAACGATCCACATTTCTATCATTTTTAATCTATTTTTATTTTTATTTTTTTCATTTTTCATTATTTTTAGTATTTTTTCTATTCACCATGATATTATAAAAATATTGAACCATTAATACTATTTATCATAGTTTTTTTAATATTTTTTTAATAAATAACATGTGATGAATCAACATCTTTGTAATATTATGATGAGCAGAAAGAGCATTAAAAATAAAGAAGAATGAAAAAAAATAGATGAAAACAGATTAGAAATGAGAGAGATATGCATTATTAAAATTTATCCCGTTAAAATAGTTCAAAATAAATTTGTCATATTTTAAAGAGCGATAACTTCAACGATGCATATCTCTCTCATTTTTAATCCGTTTTCGCCCTTTCTTTTCATTCTTCTTTATTTTCAGTGCTCTTTCTGGTCACCATGATATCACAAAGATGTTGATCCATCGCATGCTATTTATTAAAAAATATTTAAAAATATTGATAAATATTTTGTGATGGCTCAACATCTTTGTGATGTCATGATGAATAAAAAAATACTAAAAATAAAAAAAAATAAAAAAAAAATAAAAAACAGATTAGAAATGAGAAAGATATACATCGTTGAAGTGATGACCTGTTTAAAATGGGACTAAAATCATAAGGCACCGAACTCCTTTAACCCGAGAGGCGTCGGTTTAACCGACGCCTTTCGGTTTAATTTAAAAAAAAAACACACAAACGCCCGTGCCATGCGAGCGCCTGCGTGGCTAGTCAGAGCACAATTTCGGAAAATATTTACTACAATGTGCCATTTTAAATTTTTTTTATATAATTTCCCCTTCTTAATTTTCTTGAGAAGTGGGACTTTTGGTAAAAGCCTTGGCTTTTCAAGCCACAATCGAGTCACTTTTCATCGCGAAAACCTCTCGACCTTACTGCTCCTAAAAAATAATTAAAGAATGATATCAACTAAGTTTGGTACGCTAGTTTTACAAATTATGACCTGTCACCGGGGGATACTATAATAATTGCAAACCTTGTGGGGTCAGATGACGCAAACGATTGCAAGTTGGAAAATTAACCCTGAATTCTACCGAATATTTGAATAACTCGCATTTGGCGGCAAAATTTTTCCAACTTAGGGGCATTTATGCGAATTTTGTGAGGAAGGGCCTCACGGGAGAAGAGGGAGGTAGCCCAAGTTAGGAAGATATTTTTTTGCCTTTTCCACACCAAGCTGGCTGGCTATTTCATTATTTAGCAATGCATAGTCATAGTAATTAGAAATTGCATGTGGGCTCTGATAAAAGCAGTCAGCCATGCAGCTCGTGAGTAACGTGTAAGTTGGTGGATGGTGAAATACACGGCCAGCTTGGTGTGCGAAATACACTAAAAAATTATCTTCTTTAGGACTCCGAAAGTGCTAGGCAGCCTAGGCATATACATCTACATAAGGTCGAAGCCCACTAAAACAAAAGCCCAACTAGGCCACTGCCCGAGCCGGACTGAGTACAAAATCACAATATTCCCCACCAAAACAAATGCCCACTGACTAGGCCACTGTTTCTTTCCCGTAATATTGAGCTACAAACCCTACATTATGATGATTGCATTTGGAAATTACATAATTTTTACATCAGTTTGTGTAGTAGAAATGTTTTTTCCTCTAACAAGGCGCGTAATCCTTAGAACCCAACTAGAAGGGGCAGGGTAACTGACCTCTTAGAGTATTATGTCTCGCCATACTCGGTAAATCGAAATATAATCCGGAGTTGGTAACCACACTGAGATGCAAATACATCCACTGTCGTCACTTTTTCAGAGTCCTATGCTAATAATGAACATGCATGGCCTAGTCCGAGGTTTTGTGGGATTAGATAACCTGTTTGATGTACATACGCCTTTAATGTTATTTGCCTTCACATTGGTTGAGTTAAACTTTTGGCCCTGTTAATTAGTAGCTGAAGATCGAAGGCATTTGTTAATTACGTGTCCTGGTGAGAGGTTGATTGGCTATATATGTCTAAGGTTTGGATTGTTTGAGGGATTCTCTTTATCTTCCTAAGTTGTCCATACACTCGATTGCGTAGCCCATATATTTTTGCCGAACTCTCAATAATTGAAGCAGCCAACTGCTTAAGGAAATCCACGTTCAGATCAGTATTTGTACATACATTCAAAATAAAGACAATGTTCGATTTTGTCGTTATTATTAGAAGCGCCGTCTTGGCAGCAGAAAACATTTATTTAGGTAGACCAGAATAATAGTATGAGATAAGTTCGATCCAATAATTCATGTGTAATTAAATACTTCACGTTTATCAATCTGGACGCGGTATTTGGCTAGACATATATCACACAACATTCACAAATGGAAGCTCCTAACATGTTTCATCATATATGATCAATCCATCAACTGATGACCGCTAAAATTCAGCCACAAGCACTATTAGGTATCTAAGTGCGCGAAGCCTCTAAGTCACGTCACCAATACAAAAAAAATATTTTCTAGAAACAAAACGAAAATTACAGGTTGGCCCAACTTAAAACTCAAACGACAATATTATTCCTTAGTCCTCACCCAGCATGGAGGTACTTGAGATAATAGGCATTTATTAAGGGCCGTTTGGGGCGTGATTATTTCAAAAATATCCAGGCTGGATATTGGATATATATTGTAGTATCCATGTGAATTTTTACATCCAGCTGAAACTCCTCCTGTGGAGTTTCAGCTGGATATATAAAATATCTAGATGCTAAAGTATAGCAAAACATCCCATCTGGATGTTTTACTTTTAATCACGCCCCAAACGCCCGGCAGTTCCCATCTCCATTATCCAGTAGAACCGTTCTACATGCAGGACAACGAGAGGTGCTGAGTGTAAACATCTGAGCATACTGCTGTTATTGTGTTATTGTATGTGTCAAACAATCTAAAGGCCACGTGGTTAAAGGGTTATTTGACTCCCCTTTGAATTTTAAAGAGAGTCTCTTAAAAAGGATGAAATGATATGTGCCACTTTGACTTGAATAGTAAATAAAAATCTTTATTATTAAAAGAGAGTACCAAACAGCCCCTTAAATTAACACGACTTTAGTCCTCACCGAGCTTGGAAGTACTTTAGGCAGTAGGCTCGGATAATTTCTTGCCAGGGAGTCCAGATTGTAATTAATTCGTCATGTCTGGCCCTCAGAGTCAAGTCTGCCTGCCTCATCAAAGACACAAAAGTCCAACCTTTTTTCGCTATTAAGAGTCTAGTTTCCAACCGCTAATTAATTCGACAACTTTTTCAAACTCCATTGCACTATGAATTAAGGAATTCCGTATCGGATTTCGGTAAAATATCGGTCGGCCTAAGAGGTAAAATTTCGGAGATATTTCGGAGATATTTATAAAAAAATATCGGTAGTTAAAAATTAATTTTTGTCATATATTTTTACAATTTAACTTATAAAATGAGTTATATTAATTTAGATAAAACATAAATTTTAAAATATGCATAAAAATGCATATTAGGATTGAAAACAAGGGGAAAGTTGTTATTTTTTCCCTTTTTTTTTAAAAAGAAAATTTTTTCTAATTTTTTTTTTGAAATAGCAAAACCGAAATTTCGCCGATATTATAAATTTTTTTAAAAAACGATATTTTGTCATTTCGATTTCTCAGGTGGGGCCCAAAATCGATATATAGGCGAAATTTCGCCCATATAGAATTCCACGCTATGAATACTGCCTCTCATCCCCTTCCAACTCCACACACCAAACCAATACATCACTTGCCTGCCCTAGCTATCAAACCATTACAACATGCAGTCCCTCCTGCTCATCCTCCTCCCCTTATTGTCCTTCTCCACCTCCATCCATGCAGCCAACTTCCTCATAAGAAACAACTGCCCCTACACCGTGTGGGCCGCTGCCGTCCCTGGTGGTGGCCGCCAGCTCGACCAAGGCGCCACCTGGAGCCTCGATGTACCGGCCGGCACGGCGGGAGCCCGTATATGGCCCCGAACCAACTGCAACTTTGATGGTAGCGGCCGGGGCCGGTGTGAGACGGGAGACTGCGGTGAACTTCTCCAGTGCACCGCCTACGGCGTCCCGCCCAATACGCTGGCCGAATTTGCCCTCAACCAGTTCAACAACATGGACTTCTACGATATCTCTTTGGTCGACGGCTTCAATGTCCCCATGGACTTCAGCCCGGTGTCGAATGGCTGCACCAGGGGGATCACTTGCACCGCCGACATCAACGGCCAGTGCCCCAACGAGCTCCGAGCTCCCGGCGGATGCAACAATCCCTGCACCGTGTTCAAGACCGATGAGTACTGCTGCAACTCCGGCAGCTGCGGGCCGACGAACTACTCCATCTTCTTCAAGGACAGATGCCCGGATGCTTACAGCTACCCCAAGGATGACCCAACCAGCACTTTCACTTGCCCCGGCGGGACCAATTACCAAGTTGTCTTCTGTCCATGAAGAAGCATTGCATTCAGCTTCTTTCCTTTTCAATAAGGATCTTTTATACTATCATACACACTACAAGAATAATGTCTCTGCTCGAGCCTTCCTGCAGGGTGGAAGACTCGGAGAATATTGTTGATCAATATGAATATATATTGCAGGTAACTTGAAAATGTCTTCTTTGGTGACAATAAAGAATGTTAAGAATGACGTGAACGTTTACATTCAATTAAGATCTTTAACTAACTTTTTTTCTGCTAACATTAAACAACTAATTAAGTTGCCAATCTTCAAAGCTTCCATCCCTCCCCACAATCTCTCATTTGATCTGTATAGGATATTTCGCCACCTCCACCTGTAAGATATTTTGTAACCCACAGTGTTTGTGGCCGACGTGCTATTTTATTTATCAATATGAAAAAAATAAAATTCTTTACTTAAACACATTGAATAGAACGTATAGTTGAAGGTGTAAATAACATACACAATGATAAATATATTTATAGTCCTATAAAAAACTGGTCTCCTCTTTACCTATAAAGAAACACAATGTATTACTTTTATTTAAAAAATGATTGAACTTAAAGGCTAAGAGATAGAAATTAATTTCTCTATCATTATGAATTATGAATTAACAGTATATAAAATCTGGTTCGGTCCAATATTAATGATTCATGTTCGGGCTTATATTAATGATTCATGATCGAGCATATATTAATGATTCTGGGTCGATCCAACTTTATAAATTCGAATTCATCCTTATAATCCATTTTGTTCAGGATTATACAGGATTATACATGTCAGACCATATTTTAAGTAAATACCAGTTAAGGTCATGTTAAAGCGTATATGGTTTATCTATGTATAATCCCATATGTGTTGTTAGGTTTTACCTTAATTAATTATTGAAATTATACAATTTGAATTTAACTCATGTTGGTTTGTTAATCACCAAAGTGGTCAAACCATTAGGTAACGTAAACTTTAAAATTGTATAATTGATATTTTGGTTACCCAGAATTGAAATGACCTTATGGGATATTATAGGTAACTAAAAATTTATAATTATAAGACATTGAAGGATCGCCCAAAGGTTAATCAGTTGTCCTTATAATTTATGAATATTAAGTTGGTAATTAATATATTTTATTAGATTAGTATTGTATATCCAAAGATAATAAATAGATTTAATTTGGATATATTTAGTTACCATATTAATTAAGTACATTTATAAACATCTTTGTGTTTTTCATTGTATCACCGGAAGGAGAACAACGATGTACATTTATTGTTTACTTAAATTAAATGTCTGAATTTATATTATGAGTTTAAGTTAAAATTCAAAGCATTAATGTATAAGTATTATATTATTCTCAAAGTATTTGTTCATACTTCTCTTCATTCTCATGTTTCGTCTGTTCCAATGTTAATGGGATTAATTTATCTGATTAAAGCAAATAAATCCAATTTCACTTAGCTATCTTGGATCTTGATTTGTCACTTCAAGTTGAGAAACATAATGCTATTATTGATACTAGCAGTGATGAGAAAAAAACTTTCTATGATGTTTCGAAAAAATCAAACAGACTAAGCCTGATGTTTATGCGAATGAGTGTAGTGAATAATATTATGTCTACTCTTCTAAAAATTGAAAGTGCTAAGAAATTTATGAAATTTCTGGAAGAGCATTCCCAAATTGCTGATAAATCACTTACTAGGACGTTAATAGCCACCTTAACCGCCACGAAGTGTGATGATTCTCATAGCATGCATGGGCACGTCATTGAAATGAAAAATGTTACAGCAAGACTTGAGTCTTTAGGAATGAATGTGGATGAGAATTTTCTCATGCAATTTATTATAAACTCAGTCCTTTTGAGTATGGTCCATCCCAAATGAACTATAACACCATAAAAGATAAATTGAATGTTAATGAACTTCACAATATACTTGTTCAGGAGGAAACGAGGCTTTAGAATTAAGGAACTCATTCCATTCATCACGTAAGTAATCAAAGAGCTGGAAAGAAAACTGAAAAAAGCATGGAAAGGGCAAGCAAGGACCATTGAAGGTAAATATATCATATGCCTAAATCCAGAAGAAAGAACACAAGAATGATAAGTGTCATTTTTGTGGGAAACTTGGACACTTTCAGAAGACTGCCTGAAACTTTAGACACAGTTTGAAAAGAAAGGTAAGTCTAATTCTTTAGTTTGTTTCAAATCAAATTTAGCTGAAGTTCCTCGTAATACTTGGTGGCTTAATTCTGGCTAAAGTAATTAAAAGTTCAGCTTACTTGTGGCATAAATATCTGGGTCATATTTCCAAAGAAATATTAGAAAGATTGGTAAAAAATAAAATCCTTCCAGACTTAGATTTTATCGATCTTGGTATTTATGTGGATTGTATTAAAAGAAAACATGGAAAACAAATAAAATACACAAAGAAAGGAGCCACAAAGAGTACACAACTCCTTGAAATAATACACACCGATATATATGGGTCTTTTGATGTTTCATCTTTTAGTGGAGAAAAATATTTGGTCACCTTTATTGATGACTTTTCACGTTATAGTTATGTCTATTTGTTGCATGAAAAATCTTAATCGATAAATACCTTAAAGGTATTTATTAATGAAGTTGAGAGACAATTAGACAGAAAGGTGAAAGTTGTCAGGTCTGATAGAGGTGGTGAATTTTATGAAAAATATGATAAAATCAGGTAATGTGTGGCATGTGTGCTCAATACACTATGCCGAGTACACCATAACAAAATAGTGTAGCAGGATGGCGTAATCGTACCTTATTAGATATTGTTAAAAATATATTAAACAATTCATCGTTACCCATATCATTGTAGATGCATGCATTGAAAACTATCATATATTTATTAAACAAGGTTCCTTGTAAGGCAATTCATAAGATCCCATTTGAATTTGGACTTGAAGGAAACCCAATTTAAGGCACTTGCATGTTTGGGGTTGCCCGATATAAGTAATAATCTATAATCCACATGATGAAAAGAAATTGGATTCAAGAACAATCAGTAGTTTCTTCATTGGTTATTCAAAAAAGTCTAAAGGGTATATATTTTATTGTCCTAGCTATATTATAAGAATTGTTGAAACTAGAAATGTTAGTAATCCACATGAAAAGAAATTTGATTCAAGAACAATCAGTGGTTTCTTCATTTGTTATCCAGAAAAGTCTAAAGGGTATAGATTTTATTGTCCTAGCTATAGTATAAGAATTGTTGAAACTAAAAATGCTAGATTCATAGAGAATGGTGAAATTAGTGGGAGTCAAGAACCAAGAAAAGTGAGAATTCAAGAAGTTAAGATACAAGTTCATTTTCCATTAACTTCTTCTAAAGTTATTGTTCCTCAAATTGTTGAATAGTTGAACAATTAACAAGAACAACAAATAAATAATCAAATAACCAACAATGAAGATAATATTGATGAACCTGCAATAGAAGAACTACAAGAAATAATATTAAGAAGGTCTCAAAGATAAAGAAGGTCTGCTATTTTTGATGATTATGTGGTATATCTACAAGAGCCAGAATTTGACTTAAAAATTAATGAAGATCCAGTTTTGTTTTCACAAGCCATAAAAAGTGTTAAGTCTACTAAATGGGTAGATGCCATGAAAGATGAGTTGAAATCCATGGAACAGAATGAAATTTGGGACCTTGTTGAATTGCTTGAAAGTAGTAAAAAAGTCAGGTGTAAATGGATCTTGAAGACCAAATGCGAATTAAATGACAATATCGAACAATACAAGGCTAGACTTGTTGCCAAATGCTTTACTCAGAAAGATGATATTTATTACAATGAGACTTTCTCACGTGCATCTAAGAAAAACTCTCTTAGAATTATTATGACTTTAGTAGCTTATTATGACTTAGACTTACACTAAATGGATATGAAAACTGCCTTTCTGAATGGGAATTTAGAGGGAGATGTTTATATGGATCAACTTGAGGGTTTTTCTAAGAAAAATAACTTATGGTGTGTAAACTTAATAAATCAATATACGGACTTAAACAAGCTTCCCGCCAATGATATCTTAAGTTCAATGATACCATAATTTCTTTTGGATTTAAGGAAAATAATGTTAATTGGTGTATATACCTATAGATTAGTGAGAGCAAATTTATTTTATGATTCTATATATTGATGACATCTTGTTTTCTCCTAATGATCTTGACTTATTATATGAAACCAATAAATTTCTCTTCAAGAACTTTGAAATGAAGTATATGGGAGAGGCAACTTATATGATTGGAATAAAAATCTTCTAGGATAGATCACAAGATTTGTTGGGGTTGTCTAAGAAAACATGTATCAATAAAGTTCTAGAGAGACCTAGAATGGAAAAATGTTCACCAAGTTTTCGTAAAAGAAATAAATTCACTTTTATGTAATGCCCAAAGAATGAATTGGAAAGTAAACGAATGAAAAGTAATCCTGAATTGGTAGAAAGTTGTAAAGAAAGTATTGAGATATTTGCAAGAAATGAAAGATTACATACTCACTTATAGGAGATTTGATCATCTTGAGGTGATTGAATATTTAGATTCAGACTATGCTGGATGTGTTAATACAATAAAATTCACATTTGGCTATTTATTCCTATTAGTTATAGGGACAATTTCATGTAAGAGTGTGAGATAGTCTATCATTGCTACATTCACTATGGAAGCTAAATTTGTGGCATGCTTTGAAGCCACAATTTAATGAAATTAGTTGTAGAACCTTATTTAAGGACTTGGAATAGTCGATAGTATTGTCAAGCAGCTGAAAATTTATTTTGATAATTCCACAACAGTCTTTTTTTTTCCAAAGTGACAAGTAGTCCAAGGGTGTTAAACATATGGAATTGAAATACATTACCGTTAAAGAAAAAGTTCATAAATAAAAAGTGGCAACTAAGCATATTAGCATCAATCTTATGATTGCAGATCTGTTGATTAAGGGATTGCTTGTAAAGATATTTATTGGACATGTCGAAAGGATTGACATTATTTGAACGTTTTAATGAGGTTATGGTGTTTAATGTGTTTGACGTTTTGAGCTTATTTGTATTGTTTCTGATACTTAAGGATATCCTATTTTTATTGCTATTAGTATATACATGAATGTTTAACATGATTTAGTTTCTAAGAGAGACATTACAGTGGGCCATTATTGAGCTTTTCACTTATAGGTCATATTAAGTAGAAACTAATATTGTAGTAAATTAAAGGAACTATGTCGATTTAATGATGTGGAACTGCCATGACCCATAATAGTCTATACTTAATGATGATATTATGGTATGACCAATGTACGAGAGGTTTAATCTTTATGATGTACACATTATATTTTGGTTTATTAAATTAGAAAGATTAATTCTGTTACATTGGCCAAGTAGAGAGAATGTAGGATATTTAGTGACCCACATGTTTATTCGTCAATATGAAAAGATAAGTTTTCTAACTTAATATATATATATATATATATATATATATATATATATATATATATATATTGATAGAACGTGTAAATATGGTAGTTATTTTAAACATATAGATAAGGATAAACACAATTATAATCCTATCAGGGACTAGTAATCTATTTGCCTATAAAAGAAACACATCATATTATTTTCTATCAACAAATGAATTGTAAGCACTCTGTTGAACTGAAAGCTTAAGGGAGATAAACCAATTTTTCTATCAAAGACTTGGACCTCTTCAAAGTTTCTACTATATTTTAAGGTATGTTTTATAATTTATGTGAATGCTATGGAGATTTTATCTTTATTAATATGAGTTAAATTTGATTTATGTAAAAATGCTAACACCACCTCCCAAACACAATCTACAGTACAAGGTGGTACAAACCTCATCATTTAACTACATTTATCGATATCAGTTATTTTTTTTATACATTATGGATCACTTGTCTTCATCTTTCAGCCTCTCTTAATTGTCGTATACGTATGTTTAACGCAGCTAACAATGACTATGTGCACCTCAATTTGAATGCAGTTTAAACAAGGTTGTCACCACGCACCATCGAGTCTCCACACACATGTCGGTTGTAGGAATATACAATAAATAAATAAAGATTTCTGTTTACTAATAGCTCGAGCTTTTGGGAAGCATGGTTACCTTACATGGTATCAGAGCTCCAAGTTATAGGAGGTCCTGAGTTCTAGTCTCGTTGGAGGCATTCATACCTCAATTATGTTTCACTTGCTGCACTTGAGGGACGCTTGCACGTGTGGGGGGATGTGGGAATATATAATAAATAAATAAATATTTCATTTTCCTAAAAGCTCGAGCTTTTAGGAAATAGGGTTATCTTACATTGGTGACCAGCTTGTCGTCCTTAGATGTGGGAGATTTTCCCTGGGCCGACGTTCCCATCCCTAGTCCTTATTTTCTAGTGTCATGGTCCCATGAAAGATCTTTTGTGAAAAAAAAAACCCATGAACATGTAACTGAGTTGAAACTGTTGGCCTCCCGGCTTCGAGTACAGTGGACGGGCCAAATTTCATTTCCATGAGTCTATCGTCAAATCATTCACACATGCTAAGAACACTAAGATGTAAAAAAATGATACAAAAAGAAAGTCCATTAAGGAATTCCGTCAGACCTCTGGCTCAGCCATCAGTGTCCGAGCCTGAGCCAAAGATAATGATTTACGAGACTGTAATTAATAGAGGGTTAAAATCTATATTTGAGTATAGGTTGAGTCCAATGCTTGCCCAAAAAGAAAGTCCTAAAACAAAATATCGCTGTTGATTTTGGTCTTACCATTTGGGGTGTGAAAAATCAGTTTCATCCACTCCCAAAAATCTACCTGGTTAGTGAATTTTTGTTTTGGTATAATCCACTGTGACACCCAAAAAATCGGTATGGTTACTAAAACTGCTATTTTAGGAAACTGTTCTAAAATAGGAAAGTTTTGTTACCAGTTTTGATTTTTTGTGAAATCTTATAATCTGGTGTGTTGAATTATTTTTGTGATGCTTATGAAAGTGTAGAATCGATAAACCAGATTAGGCAGAACACCAGGGTGCGAGGACTAGCCCTGGCGCCAGGGGCTGAGTGCACCTAACGCCAAGAGTGGGGGCCAGGCGCCAGGGTGTGAGTACTAAGTGTTGTGACTCGTTTGAATATTTTGATTTATTAAGTTGGACCTTCATAATATGGGAATCTATTTTTGGTAAATAATTGCACGCGTGCCAGAAGCCGGAGAAGCATTGGATGCCAGATTCGTTGGGCCAGAGCAAGGTCCCATAGCCACGTGGACACATGCCTAAGGCATTGTGCACATGATTAACTTGTGGTGATGTGGTTAGTTGTGGTGGAAAGAGAAAGAGAGGGCATCATGGAGTAAATGGGAAAGGAGATCCTTGTGCAAATCCGATGGGAATTTGAATCCTAATTGGTGGTGGATTAAAGAAGGTAAATTTACTTATGGTAAATTGGGTAAATTGAAGGGATTTCAATTAGGTATTAATGGAGTGATTTACTTGAAGTTTTCTATTCAAATGGAGGACGCCACATGGCAAGGAGGGGCATCCCAAAATTTGAATGCAATTAGGAAGTTACCAAGTTTGTTTTGGTAACCAACTCAATTAGCCTTAATGCCTATCTTTTTGGGAATCCTAACTGAAATAGGAATAGGAGGACCACATCTTGGCTTTGGCATGCTTGGGCTAGGCTCAATCTTGACCATTGGATAGGGGCTAGATCAAGGGTGGAGAGAGAAGTGGAAGATTAAGAAACTATCTATTTAAGCTTGCATTAAGGAGGACCGGCAAACCTTTTTGGGAGACCTTGGGAGTCGTGCAAGCCAAGGAGAGTGCCAACAACCTTCTCTCTCAGTTCGATCAAGGGGGTTCATCTCAGTTCGTGGGAAATACACGAAGCGAGGGAAGTGGTGCAAGATAGAACCGATTTACGTGCAAAAGTTGTATCGGTTTCTCCTTAAGGTAGGATGTGTTTTACCTACTTCTCTCCATCTTTTTGGTGATGATATGATCTGATATATTGACATTTGAATTCTCTGATTATGAATTCCATGATGATATTAACCATTGGTGATAAAGATTGGATTTTTATACATTACTTATACATGTATGGATCGTGATTATTCCTTGATGCTCTATTTGTCGTGCAATGGCCTAGATATGAATCTCTTTCTAAATTCTAGTATTGAAATACTTGTGTATGAGTCTTAATCGATTCAGATATTTGCTGTTCAAGAATTATTGTCTCAGTTTTTGGTATCGATGAATTGTACCAAGTTGATATTTGTTAATTTGGGTGATTGCTCATAGAACATCAAAGATAAAGGCTAATCGATCATTAATCTCTAAGAATTCAGAGTCGTGTCACTTCTTATTTGTGAAAAGGTCTTTCCTTTTGGTGTCATCCGTACCCTAATTTCATGATCTTATCCCAAGTTAGTGATCCTAATTGGGGTTACGTTAGTTAATCGCAATTGAATGCAAAAGCAGTTTTTGGGATGATAAAGTTAACTAAAACATTGGATATGCTTACTATTAAGATTATGCAAATATCATATCACCAGGGGACGGAGTGATAGTTAGTAATATCATGAACTATCTAGTATTAGTATATCATTAGCATAATTTGGAAGCTAATTGACTTAATTAAGCCTCGGCCAGTAGTTTTCATGTGCAAATAGTCAGTAATTGAAAATTCATAACTAATTATAAGAAATTCAGAAAAATGCGTCGTCTATTGGGTTGGATTGTAAACTCTCGGGGTAGTCTACAGTAAAAATTTTATATTTTAACTCAAACTATAAAAAGTATGGTAAATGTCAAAAGTGAACTATTATGCAAATAACAGTGTAGAAAATTAAGAAAAACTTCATACTATTAGTTAATATCATTTGGTTAAATGAGGTTAAAAGTTAAGATAATATTAAATAAAGCATGGTTTTCAAAACCGGACCGGACCGGCCGGTCCGACCGCGGAAAACCGGAACCGGCCGGAAAACCGGTTCGGTCCGGCCGGTTCACTCCGGTTTAATGAACCGGCCGGTTTTCTGTAAACCGGCCGGTTGAACCGGGCGGTTTTTCCTTAAACCGGACCGGTCCGGACCGGTGCAGGTAATTTTTTTTATTTTTTTTTGAAAAAACATCTGTTAGAAGGGAGGGGGGATTCGAACCTGGTACGGGAGAGTTGACCCCTCAGCTTTAACCACTTGAACTACTGGTGGGTTGGTGTTTATGGTATACAAAACATATATTTATTATATATTTCACTCCTCACACCTAAACCGGGTCAATCCGGTTTGACCACGGTTTGACCGCGGTCAAACCGCGGTCCAACCGGACCGGCCATCGATCCGGGTCGATGGCCGGTCCGGTTTTAAAAACCTTGAAATAAAGTCAGAAAGACTTGGGTATTAGATAACTCAAAGAGATTAATCTTCTGGAATCATGTATTGACGTGGAATCAAGTCAACTGAGTCAAAATCCCTCATCATACAATTATACCGTTAAAAGTGGTTTCAAAGATTCCGATTAGGGTTTGTACTATCGAACCCTAATTCTCAAATTGCCTTCAACCATTAGAAACTATTATCAGATTCAGAAATTCTTATCTAGGGCCTTGCACAGCGAAATTATTAGGCAAATAAAGTTACTATTATATCCCGATGGTTTGAGTGAAGCTTTGAGAAATGATTGTTTATGTTACTCCTTTAGTGAGTCAAATATTGATGAAAAGTGTTGACTTCTCATTCCTCTGTTGAATTGGTGCTCTTTGGGATATTAACATCTCAATGATGCTTCTATGAGAGTCTATCTTTAAAGATTGATAATTTTCTAATGATTCTATTACAGCCTCTATTGTTGTAAGATTATATTCAGTTCTCTGTAAACTGTTTATTCTACAAGAGTAATTGATGAAAACTCTTCGAGTGGAAATCATAGTATGCTCAAGAGCCATTGCTAGATCTTCTGTGATCTCAGATATTTTATGAACCTCTATAGTTCAGCCGATGACGGCATCACATGCGCTTTTAGACTGTATGATATTATGGAAGGCCTGCAGTCTCTGCCCATTGTGCCCGTAAGCACTGATGGGGCCAGCATCCCTAGACGCATGGCCGGGTTCCTCTGAAGAACCTCTAGGATGTTCTGGTATAGATATCCGTAGGGGAAGTGGACTGTCCTCAGAGCAGATGTTGACGATTCCTTACACTCTGTATGTTTGGAGTCTATCTTAATTGTTATTTATATCCGTTCAAATGAGTTGTTCGGAGTTTTGATTGATATTTTTTAGCTTGAGTTGCTGATATTTTGGTAAGCTGATTATTAAATCTCTACTTCCAGATTTATTTGATGTTATAAGCTATTTCGTTCATATTGGAGTCTGTTATTCTATTTCCTTTTTATCAGTGGGGTTTTGACATCCTACTGAGTATTTCTTTCGAAATACTCATGCATTCTTTGATGCAGGAATTAAGAAAGAATGAAGTAGAGCAGGTAAGCGTTGTTGCTGATTTGGATGGCTGTGGATTGGATGTTGAAGACTTTTATTTTATTAATGATTGTGGTGAACTTTTGTCATTTTTTGGCCTTTGTGCCTAAGATGTTAAATTATTGTTGATGGATTATTTTGTGCTGTAATAAATTAAGTAGCAATATCTTGATTCGGTTATTTAAATTTTGAGTATGTGAATGTTGTTCAAGTCATTACGATCCTATGCAAGCCCTTAAATGTATAATGGGAATGAGAGCGATCGAGTATTCGATCGCGTCCCGGAATTCAGACCTCCTAACCATTGTAGGATTGGTGCTTCTGGGCTCTAATTGGGGTTTAAAATTTGGGGTGTGACATCCACTAACCAGCTCTAAGACTTATTTTCATATGAGCATTTGTGTACATAAATCAATACTTAGACGTAGGTGACTAGATTCACTGCTTGTAAAAGGCATGGGTCCTTTTGTTTGCCAACTCGGATAATTGACTCAAAATTCAGGGTTGAATTGATAAAAACTAGCCTAAGTACATAACATTTTCAGGGAGAATTGGATGCAACTAGAATAGAGCCAAATTCAACTAGATGGAATTTGGCACTGTGAAATAACATCCATTGTCACATGCACCTTCACCCACTTCTGCCTTGTTTCCATTCTCCTATTACAAAACGATATTCAAATTTGTTCATGAACCACGTGAATTAAATACATTTGCCTGAATTGTGATTCAACACATCACTGAATATAAGGAGTTTTGAACACACTGTGACATGCAATATCACTTCCAACAGTAGGATTAATGCAATTAAAAAAAATCATACTTCCAACATCCCACCACTGCAGACCCGAAGAAAAATTACTCAGCTTTACAAAAATAGTACTCTTCTCTAGTCTTAATACTCGAGGAAGGTTCAGTAACAATGCTCTATATGGACATGTTGACATAAACATACTCCTGTTGCCTGAAACACTTATTTATTTGCCTGAAACATAATCCCGTTGCCAGTAATCTGCCTGTTTTGTAGCAGATTCTTGGAGTCAGAAAGCGGGATTCAAAGGAAAAATTGGAGGGGTGGAAAATAGGTGTTTAGTTGGGAAGAATTTGCTTTTAAAAAAGAATTTAGGGCTCAATGACAAATTTTGAAAATAAATATAGAAGATGGAGGCAGATAATAGTAGAAAATGCAATTTTTATTTTTATATACTCTTGTCTTATTTACAGAATTACGAGATATGCCACCTGAAAATGTCAAAGAAGGAAAATCTATTTTTAAGGAGATTTATATGGAGAATTGCCGATTCTCCTAAAACCTGACTCTGTAGTGACAACCAAACATGCCCTTAAACTAAACAAATATTCTCCTTTGGTCTTGCCGATCCTAAATATAAAAAGCTTGGTCTCCACTTTGTCACAATCCGCTATTTTAAAATATTTATTAAATCAAAGTATCATCGAAAAATGAGAGGATTCTTATTCTATACGATCGATGACTAAATCAAGTCCAATGATTAAACATATAAGCCGTGATAATTGAGATTCATAAATATGGACACAAAACCATATAAATATATAATACTAATAACAGTCACAAAATCTTATAAACACACGCAAGTCCTTTATGTGCAAGTTTATCATCTATCTCAATATACACTAGAAAGGGTTAGCACTCATGCTTAATATATAAGTTTATACTAGTATAAAAAGAACTAAAGCCTACTAAAACACTGCGGAGTCGTCCTCACACACAAATATCAATCACCAAACACTAAGTGAAGTTAGTCATCTCTTGAAGAACCTGCATCACGAGGGATGTTGAGTATAATAATAATCAGAGGGATTACATAATACAATCATCAATATCAAATAAGCAGACACATTAACTTTTTATACACCCTATTAGATAGTTTCACTTGATTTTTTTATTAGTCTAATTTAAAAGGAAAATCGTTTATTACTTTCTGTGTCCCTGTTTAATAATTATATCTTGCCAAATATAGGCAGACTTAGTGAATGTCATTCATATATGACATATAGTACAAAACATCGCGGCTAACACTTCGACATCATTTGGTAATCACGGCACGCCTTGAAAGACATTAGGGTGAAGACCACCTCTAATCCTAACTGTCAAGGAGCCTAGCCTGCGGAAAAGGTTTGTCGCCACATCAGTTCCTGGACTCAATGTGGGTCGGGAGAACACAGCCTTCTAGATGCTAACGCCGTCAAATGTGCACAACAAAACCACTAGGCTCATCACCTATATGGGTGAGTGCAGAGCTTCTACAATAAGGATGATGGAAGACAATGCTCCTCTATTTCAAGAGATGTCAGCACAGCCATTTACACAAAACTTCCTTCATAGGAAAGGTGCGGGACAACTCTACTCTATTTCAGAAGATGTCAGAATAGTGCTCCTCTATTTCAAGAGATGTCAGAATAGTTAATTCAAGGTGGTCCTCAACTTGTACCACTGACCACGATGGCGCATTTTGGCCCCACCGCTATCTAGCTCCTTAAAGGACCACAACTATGAGTTGAGACCCCTAGCTTAACAGTCGTTCAGGTCATCAAATTAAAAGCCACTCTCAATCATGAACTGACTCTCAATTTTGAGAGTGTTTTAATCTTTATCTTGATTATGTTCTTCCCCATCTAAAACTTAGTCCTCAATGTCATCATTTTATTATTTTTTATAAAATAATTAAGATTCTAAACCTCTTAAGTTCATGAGTCGAGTTTCCTAATTCTTAAGGCCCACAACAATAGTCAATATAACATGCACTTAAGGACCAACGCCCATGTACATATTAACATAAGGGCCATATGACTAATGCATCAAGTTGGGCCCAAAATCATTGTTAAAAAGGCCCAAAGTCTATATGTATTGTGATGGGTATTTATGTACCATTCTGCACACTTTCTTTCTGGCATTTGTAGTACTGTTTGTAGGGAGTCACTGTCAAATACAGAGGATCAGGAAGATAGGGTCTTACCATCATGTATCTAACTGTCAGTGGAATACCACATCATATAGTGAGGTTTTTGCCAATCGACAACGACTGTCATTTTTGTTGTTTTAGTAAAGTAGCTAAACCAGATCACAGGTTGGGCCTGAACCGGATCTGAACTAGACCCAGAGACATGACCTGCGTGGATCATCTTCTCCAACTCGTATCCTGCTAGAAACCCTAGGGCAGCAGCGACAGTGAGGGCTAACCCTGGCCTACACTGCCGCTAAACTCCGACCCTAGGTCGGCCCTTCCTCTTCCTTCTTCCTTCTTCCTTCTTCCTCCCTCTTTTCTCTTCCTTCTCTTCTCTACCACGGCACCTTGATGCACCTCCACCCTCTATCCAACTGACTCCTCCTCTTCTCGGCCAGCCCTCTCGAATGTGCGGGTAGCTGGAACATGGCCGACCCAAAGAAACAGTTTTCTCCTCTCAATTTTAATTTAGATTGCCACATAATTGATCAATTTTATTGAGATCTGGGTCTACAATAAAAGTAGGCTTTCTGAGCGAGTGAGTCACCTTTCATCACGAAGGCATCTCGACCTCGACCTTAGGTCGCTCTCGGGCGACTATCTGAGAATAATTAAAAAACGATATCATCTAATTTTGGTGTGTTATTTTTACTAATTATCAGGAGGGAGGGACCCTGTCACGCCCCGCTCACCGCCCGACCCGACCCGAACCCGGTTCACGGGCCAAATGATGTGCGGGGGCGACGTTACGTCGGACAAAGCGGAAGACTTACACCCATATACGGGCGATAACATAATTTCAGAGTTTCGCGCCGCTTTGTGTAAGAGTAAACAAGTAAAAATTCAACGAGGTATAAAGTCTAGAATATCAACAAGTCTTACACCCACAATTAGATAGAGTCCGGAGCCATACACGCGGCTCGGATAACAAGTCTAAATAGTCTGAAATATAACACGACATCTACTGTAATCTCATGATAATAGAGAGTACGATAACACAACACTAATCATCATGCTCAACTAATCCCATACTCCTTCTGGTCGCTCCTCGAAGAGAGGATCCTGCGCGTCTGCGTGTTGCACCACGCAGCCCCAAAACAAAACAAGGAAGAGGGGTGAGTATAAAACTCAGTAATAGTTTTCAAGACACATCGAAAATCCACAAGAAACATCAAAGCATGAAAGTTCATCAAATAATATACGTAATCCACGTGATAATACCGTCTAAATCATACGTCCATCTCACAACATCATATACCATGGAATTTTATCAACATACCTACTGAACATGCATACCCGTCATAAGACGATACATAATAATATCTCAACCACAAACTGTCTAAACATGCATTCCTGTGGTATGAATCTCATACAACCTGGTACACAATCATACATATATAACATGATCCATCCATCCATCACGTCACATGTGGAGCATCTACATGGTACATAATCATGCATTTATATGAACATACACTCACCCTTCACGATACACGTGGAATCTACAGGATACACAATCATTCATAGCATTCATAATAATGCATTAATACAATGGTGAATGCCTCCATCAAGGAGTAAGCACAATATCTTTGGGACACAATCAAGCCTAAGAAGGCGTATCATGGTCCGGTTTCCTCGCTGGAAACAAGGGGGTGTCGTATACCCCAAAGTCTGTTCGCCCTGGACAGCCCTGGCCAAGGGTGCCCGAATCGTACACAATGAAACTAGAACAGGTGTGTTCGCCCTGGGTAGTCTCCTGCGGTGGGGGAGAGCCCGAATCCTGATTACGCGGGACCCTAGAACACATGTGGTAGGGGGTGCACAAGCCTACCATCGGGAATACTCATGTCTCGTACGACTAATCTCAATAGTATCAACTGCAAGGCGAGTACGAAACACGCCCCCCATATCATCCATCAAACTCAACCCGGGGAGTGTCCGTGATCCACGAAGGACCAAATCGAAAATGTGTCCTTTCGGACCAACCAAGTTTGATAATTCTCCGATCGATTAATCCGGCACGCAAGTACATCCATCGCATACAATTGATCAACACCGATGAAGACACGGTAAAATCTCATTCATGAAGTCCGATTCATGATGCATGCTCTCAGGATACATACGTGAGCAAATCCTACGTGGGTGCTAACACATGAAACATGCTCTCAACCCATTCCCACATGCATCATAATCAAGGTATAATTACAATCTCATGGTAAATGCCCATGCGTGTGTGTAGTCATGCATATCCTAATCACATGATTCATACTTATCAAAACTCATAGTGTCATATTCATATGTTGAAAACTCGTTTAAGTACTGGTCACAATCCCAAAATCATGGTGAAAACCACCGTAAAAACATAACTTTACTTGCATGAACTCAACAACATTCCTACAAGCATACTCACATTTATTTTCTATAATCCAACATACATAAGGTATTATATCATCATTTCTACATATCACGTGGCCTCATTAACTCATAATATACTTCTCATGTCATTAAGTGAAGTAAATCATGGAAAAAAATGCAAAATTTCTAAAAACCCATTTAACTGTAAATTTTCGAACATTACTGAGTTTATTGGAATTTTTTGAAAGTTACTAAGTTATATGTAATTGCGAACAGTAAAGAACAATTCCATGTACCTCAGTAAAGTTCAATAATTCCAAAACACTCAGTATATCCTCATTTCGAGAATTAAACCGAAACACCATTTTCATAACTTCAAACATCAAATCGAAGCATCAAACAATATCCAAATTATACCAAACTTTTCAGAAATCCTATTTAGACCATCACAAATCAAAACCCAAAGAAAAGAAAGCATGAGATTAAGAAAAACTAATCTTACCATTAGAGACCTAAAAATGAATAAACCCCTTCAAAATACATTCATTAAAACAAGATTTACACTACCCAAGCTGAGATTAAAGAACCCATTACCTTGATTTGGATGACCACGAAGTCCAACACCTTAATCACCTTGAAGAAAATATAAATCCATTGTTAATACTCTACTAATCGCGACTAAGCTTGAAAACCCAAAATAGACCTTAAATCTAGGGCTTTTAATCATATAAAAACAAAATTTGAAGCTTAGGGTTTGAAGATACATATTAAAACAGAGATTTTTATCCTTCAAATGCTTTGAAATCATTCGGAAAATCAAGGTTTTGAGTAAAGATTATTGAAAAATCAAATGAAAATGAAAGATTAAGCATAGATTAGCATACCTTAACTCCTTTCCTCTTTCGGAAATGGGGAAAGAGGCTGCTGCTCCAAGCCAAAACCCTTTCCCAAAATGGGGAGGGCGCAACCCTTTCCTTTTATAGAAAGTTTTGGGGTAGACCTAGGTAAAAACTGGGGTAAAATGAGCAATTTTGGATAAAAATGGATAATTTAGCGATTTTAATACCAAATTAAGCTCAGAAAATTCTGAAAATTTTTATAACGACTTTTTTTAATGTCTGAGGATTTTTGGTCACAAAAACCTAATTTCGTCGGCGGGGCCCGCCGGGGGTCCCGTCAAACCCTAATTTTCGGGAAAATAGGTAAAAATCAGAAAAAAATTCCAAAAATTAAGATTTGATTCTAAATCACTTAAAACTCATTTATGTGAAGTTGTTTTTGATTGAAACCTTTGAAAACCATTTTTATTTTCGAAATCAACTGAATTTAATCTGAAAGTGCTTAAACCACACGATAATCCACGTTTAACAAAAATAAACCGGTTTTTAAGGTGAGGGTTCTTACAGACCCCCCCGCCCTCAACATCTTTACTAAAAAACCCAGTCGGGACAGGCAAAACCCCTTTTAAAAAAATTGATCCCGAACCCTATCGAATAGTTGAATAATTCGCATTTGACAGCAAAAATTTATTGACTTTGAGCCATTTATGTGAATTTTGTGAGAAGGGACTCGAGAGAGGGAGAGAGAGAGAGAGAGAGGTGACCCAAATTAGGAAGATATTTTTTGGTGTCTTTTGCACACCAAGCTGGCTGGCTATTTCATTATTTCGCAACTTACATGTTAGTCATCAGAAGTTGCATGTGGGTTATGATAAAAGTTGTCACACATGTAGCCCCTGGTGACTAACGTGTAAATTGGTGAATGGTGAAATACACGGCTAGCTTGTTGTGCGAAATACACTGAGAAGTTTATCCTCTTTAAGACTCCAAAAGTTCTAGGCCTACATCGATCTACATCTACATGAGGAAGGTAAGCGCTCATTGCGAAGCCCACTAGGCTACTGCCCCGAGCCAGAACTGAGTAGAAAATCACACTATTCCCCATCAAAACAAATGCCCACTAACCAGGCCACTGTTTCTTTCCCGTAATATTCCGTTACAAACCTTACGCTACGTTGATTGCACTTGAAAATTACATTCTCTTACGGCAGTGTGTGTAGTAGAACTATTTTTTCTTGTAATAAGGCGCATCAAGTCCTTAGAACCCAACTAGAAGGGGCAGAGCAACTGACCTCTTAGAGCACCATATCTCAGCGTCAAGCCCCTCCAGCCCATGTCATCACAAGTACTCGGTAAATCAAAATATAATATGGAGTTGATAGCCACACATAGATGCAAATACATCCTCTGTCATCAATTTTTCAGAGTCCTATGCGAATAATGAACATGCATGACCTAGTCCGAAGTTTCCTGGGATTACTAACCTGTTTGATGTGCATACGCCCCTCTAATGTTAATGGCTTTCACATTGGTTGAGCTAAACTTTTGGCCCTAGTAGCTGAAGATCGAAGGCATTTGTTAATTACGTATCCTGGTGAGAGGTTAATTGGCTATATGTGTCTAAGGTTGATTGTTTGAGGGATTCTCTTCATCTTCCTAAGGGGATGTTTTGGTTCATGAATTTGTCAGTAAATTCAGCATGAATTTAAAGATAACTAAATGAATTCTGTTTGGTTCATGAATTTGGGTTGAATTTAAAATTTAGCCTGAAAAGTGGATTTTTTCTCAATTTAGGCTTAATTCGTGAATCTTTTCTAAGGAGATTTATCAAATTATGATTGAATTGTCAATTTTTACTTTAGCAACCAAATGACATTCCCATTTTACACTAATTTAGCTTGAATAAATTTTCTCTTAAATAAACTTTAAATTAATTAAAATTCACTAACTAAACAGCCCTAAGTTATCCATACACTCGATTGCGTAGTCCATATATTTTGCCAAACTCCCAAGACTTGCAGCAGCCAACTGTTTGTACATACGTTCAAAATAAAGATAATGTTCGATTTTGTCGTTATTATTGGAAGCCGCCCCTCTTGGCAGCAGAAAGACATTTATTTTGGTAGACCAGAATCACAGTTTGAGATAAGTTCGATCCAATAATTCATGTGTAATTAAATACTTCCCGTTTATCAATCTGGACGCGGTATCTGGCTGGACATATACCATACAACATGCACAAATGGAAGTTCCTAACATGTTGATCATATAATCAGAACGTAAGAACCACATTAGTACAATAGTTATCCTTGTTCGCATGCGAAATTTTGAAGTCAGAATCGATTCTGGGCAGTGGCCTAACATTATGATCAATCCATCAACTGATGACCGCTGAAATTCAGCTACAAGCACTATTAGTTCTCATGTGCGTGAAGCCTCTAAGTCACCAATACAAAAAAACCATTTTCTAGAAACAAAACGAAAACTACAGGTTGGCCTAACTATTCCTTATAGTCCTCACCCAGCTTGGAAGAACTTGAGGCAATATGCATCTACTATGGCATATCCCATCTCCAGTTTAGGGGCGCTAAGTGTCAAGATCTGAGCATCCTGTCATTTTATTTTATGTTATTGTATATTTCAAACAGTAAATGGACTTTTCTATAGTACACGTGGCATAATGGTTCTCCTGGATAATTTCTTGCAAGGGAGTTCAATTGTAACTAATTCGTCCCTCAGAGTCAAGTCTGCCTGCCTCATCAAAGACTCAAGGGAAACGTCTAGTCTTTTTTCGCTCTTAGTCTTCCAACTGCTAATTAATTAGACAAATTTTCAAACTCCATTGCACTATAAATACTGCCCCTCATCCCCTTCCAACTCCACACACCAAACCAATACATTACTTGCCTACCCTAGCTATCAAACCATTACAACATGCATTCTCTCCTGCTCATCCTCCTCCCCTTACTATCCTTCTCCACCTCCATCCATGCAGCCAACTTCCTCATAAGAAACAACTGCCCCTACACCGTGTGGGCCGCTGCCGTCCCTGGTGGTGGCCGCCAGCTCGACCAAGGCGCTACCTGGAGCCTCGATGTACCGGCCGGCACGGCGGGAGCCCGTATATGGCCCCGAACCAACTGTAACTTTGATGGTAGCGGCCGGGGCAGGTGTGAGACAGGAGACTGCGGTGGACTCCTCCAGTGCACCGCCTACGGCGTCCCGCCCAATACGCTGGCCGAGTATGCCCTCAACCAGTTCAACAACTTGGACTTCTTCGACATTTCTTTGGTCGACGGCTTCAATGTCCCCATGGACTTCAGCCCGGTGTCGAATGGCTGCACCAGGGGGATCACTTGCACTGCCGACATCAACGGCCAGTGCCCCAACGAGCTCCGAGCTCCCGGCGGATGCAACAACCCCTGCACCGTGTTCAAGACCGATGAGTACTGCTGCAACTCCGGCAGCTGCCAGCCGACGAACTACTCGAGGTTCTTCAAGGAAAGATGCCCGGATGCTTACAGCTACCCCAAGGATGACCAGACCAGCACTTTCACTTGCCCCGGCGGGACCAATTACCGAGTTGTCTTCTGCCCATGAAGAAGCATTGCATTCAGCTTCTTCCCTTTTCAACAAGGATCTTTTATACTATCATACACGTACACTTCTGGAATAATGTTTCTGATCGAGCCTTCCTGCAGGGTGGAAAACTCGGAGCATATTGCTGATCAATAAGAATATTACAGTTAGCTAGAAAATGCCTTCTTTGGTGACAATAAAGAATGATTAGAATGACGTGCGCGTTTATATCCAATTGAGATCTTTAAACAACTAACTTTTCCCCCCTCTAACATCAAACAACTAATTAAGTTGCTAATCTTCGAAGCTTCCATCCCTCCCCAACATCTCTCATTTGATCTGTGTAGGGTATTTCGTCACCTCCACCTCCCAAAACAACATACAATACAGAGTACAGACCTCATCATTTAACTCCATTTATTTATAGATATCAGTTGTTTACTTGTTTTCATCTTTCAGCCTCTCTTAATTGTCGTATGCGTCTGTGACTATTCTGGTCTTTAACCCAGCTAACAATGACTACGTGCACCTCAATTTGAATGCAGTTCAAACAAGGTTGTCACCATGCACCATCGAGTCTTCACCATAGTCAGAATGTTTCGATTTCGATTTGTTTCGTAAGGGCCCTTTCGTTTTCGTTTCGGAAAGTTTAGGAGTGTAGACAGAGAAAGAAGGAGTAGGAAGAGGAGGAGAAAGAAGATGAATGGTACTAAAATATACGTGCTCTCAACAAATAAACCCTTGAAATTACTTACCTAAAATATAAATAACAAAAAAATTTACTCCCTAAAATGTAATAAATTTGAAATATGCTACTTAAAATGTAAAAAATTTAAAAACTACCTCCCTAAACCGTAAATTTCACAAAAATTTGGACGAGCAAGAAAAAAATTAAAAATAACTTGCGATTTATGCATGTTGGTGAATTTTTCGCGAAAATTGTGACCATGGTTCTAAAACTCGGTTTTGACGCCAATGACTCGCCCGAGTCAACTCGGCTCGTCTACAAAGCGAGTCAAACTCGCTTGCAGACTCAAAACTGCATGACTCGGCGAGTTGATTCGGCGAGTTAATGGAGTTCTGTGCCGAATCAGGCAAACTCGTGACTCCGAGTCAAAAATTGCAAGCTGATATTACAGGGACCTCTCTCCATGGTGAATGGAATAGCTTCTCCCAAACACTTAAAAGTCGCGCTTCTATACAAATAACAAGAGCTAGGAAGCCAGCTAGATGAACACCATAGCCCGGCTATATTCAGGAATTTCATAAGGACAAAGAGGCATTCTTGCAGAAACAATGAAGACTGAATAAACACCTAATAGACAGAATTTGGCACCATTTAAAGAAATCTTGTGATATTGAATCATAACAACAGAAGAAACTCAAATAAGCATCCCCAATGCTCCCTAAAGAAAAAAAATGGCATACCAGAGCTGAGGAAAACGAAATAGACAGCAGTGTCAACTCCAGATATGGCAATCACGTCTGCCTCGGAGGCTCTAAAAGCCTCACCAATCCAAGCAAAAGGGTTCCTCGTCTTCTTCCCCTCCCACGGATCCAAGTCTTTCAAAATCCAGTTAGAGTAGTAGATCACCTGGTTGGACGGCCTCCCGGACAACCATGTGAACAAGAGTATCAACACCACGAAGATGATGGAGGAAGTGCCCAGAGACGTCAGGAAGGAGCTGAAATCCATCCTCTCCCCACCACTTCTATCTAACTCACTTCACCCTTCCAGGCTATCAAAGAAGCCGAAAAGCTCTTTGTATGTGCCGCGAGCTACCAGAGATGTGGCAAGCGCAAGAGATATAAGTAAGGTGAAGAAGTAGACGTTGAAGCCGTGGGCATGGCTCGTTGTTGTGTTGCACGAATGATAAAAATAAAAAACATCGTCTCATTTACACCACTTTTATTTGGTAAAAATTCAGAGCTAGCAGCACCTGCCATTCTTTAACTTTTTAAACCATTTAATTGAACGTGATTTATACTTTGACATTTTGAAACATTACCAGGTCAGCAGGATAATGCAATGCTTTGGGACTTGAGGGGGGGATGGAGCTCTGTTTACAATGATAATGGAAAGATTTGGAGAAAGACTACCCTATCAAGTCACGAGAGATGGTTGAAATCATATAAATCGCCTCCACACACTGTTATGGGAGGCATAATTTATTGCACTCTGATTCCATCAGATTTATTGTTATTTCAGTTATCTAGAGCTGTCTATTTTGCGTTGTTGGCACTTCCTGTAAGACAGTCTTTGGATCCAATTCAGCGGTTGATGATGATGATGAGAGGATTAGCAGATCCCTTAGCATTTTCCTATTGCCATCTTTATATGGTCCATATGCTTGAGGGATGATATGGGTACCTTCCTGCGTGCCCACTCCCGCCTTATTAGTGGTACTCTTAGTGCTGAAGCTATTGAAACTCTTGCTCTGTGTGAAGCTATCTCAGTGGCCACTTCTTTGGGAATCACTAAGGCCATATCTGAAGGGGACTGCTCTAACGCAATTTCTAAATTTAATGATCCTGCTCAAGACTTAATCAAATTGGGACTTGTAGTCTCTAATGCTAACAGATGCCTTTCCTCTATGGAGGAGGCCTCTTTTATTCATGTATTTAGAGAAGCTAATGCAGTGGCTCGTAGCCTTGCCAAGCATGCTCTACTATTTGTATCTCAGGAATGGATTGGAACCCCTCCAGTTTTTTTGGAAGTTCCTCTCCATCATGTTTGAATGCATTTATCGCCTGTGGCAGGTGTTTTCTCAAAAAAAAAAAAAGAATATAACTCCTACAAAATCAATAAGACTTCTCCTTGGGCCGCCACTTGGAGACGAGTCCACTCTCTGCCAGCCCTGATGGCAACCAGGCTTTGAACGCCTCATGTCGTAGCTCGCACAGCACCACCGTCTGTATGTGCTGTTATTGAACAAAATTGTTGCAGTGGCATTTGGGTTGAAATTTGAGATAAAAGCAGCACATCCACCAGATTCAGAGGAAAAAACATGTGCCTAATAGTCCAAATGAATGGAACAAGAAAAATGTAACTAAATTACCTTGCTTATTGGGTCAATCTATTTCAAAATATTCCAGCCTCTGAGCTGCTTATAAGCTCCTAAATAGCTAATAGTTGGATCAACAGAAACTATGGCCTTCTCAGATTGTTTGATAGCCATATGCATCTGCTTCAAGTGTCCATGCTTAGGTTCATTAAGCAAGTCTGTCAAGTTCCCATGAAATGTTACTCTAAACTATTGTACAAGGCTATGCCAAAAATGACAATACCTCACAGTAATGTACTGAGGATGTTGTGTCATGCTTATTCCTGCATATTTTGGCACTCCTATGTATCCCACTACTAAGTCCTGTAATTTCATTGCAGATTATATTTATGACTATCAGACTTAGGTATCTGATGATCAATGTGAGTATTCAACAAATTGTCAAAAAGAAATTTGATCATGAAACTAAATGAGAACTTACAGCAGCTGTGTAATATACGATAAAAAAAATAGATGACTATAAGATAGAAAAAAAGACAGGTAAGAAATAAAATATCTTTTGGTTTGCTAGATTTGTAGTCTTCGCATTGCGTAAAGCCATTTAATACTTTCTGGACCACATTAAAAAAACGGACAGGTAAGAAATAAAATATCTTTTGGTCTGCTGATCTACACATGAAATATGCATTTTATTATCTCCTAAACTTATGTTTCTGTTAGTGTTTGATTAGAATTTCTACTACTTTAATATAGTTTTTGGTTTTTGTAGGAAACAAAAGTAATACACAGAAATGAGGTGAAAAGTAACTCAAATGGTTAAATTATTATAACTTCGTGTACAAATCTCGGATTGGATTGATTCAAACTTCATGTTAAATTTCAAGAAGTCGGATTTCCAACGCCACCAACCACGTGCAATTCGAAGTTCGGAGCAAAAAGTTATAGCTATTTGAAATTCATGAACGGTAACCACGATCGATCGGCTATCAACGCGATCGATCGCCTCAGCCGCAAAAGCAGTGTATTGAAGGAAACGATCGATCGGAATCAAAACGATCGATCGTATCTACTGAAAATTTTCAATCTTGCAAGACAGTAACTACGATCGATCGGTATTATACGGCAGCGATCGATCGGAGGAAAATAACGAAGGAATTGCGATCGATCGGATAGCGAACAATCGTCAATACCGAGCGATCGATCGCCGTGTGCGGCAAACCGAAATAAGACCTATTTCGACTCGGATTTGGAAGGGGACTTCGTGGTTTCTCTTCACTCTTATAAATAAGCCTCATGGGAGAACATTTTGAGAACCAGAGAATAGACTTTTGAGCTTTATTGGAGGCTAGAGAGGAGCAAGAGAAGGAGTCTTTTGGAGCAAAGAAGAAGAAGGATTCATGACGATGGATCTACATAAACAGGCTTCTCTTTTCTTTCTTTCTATATGTAACTAAACTTTTATTCAAGGCTAGATGAAGCCCTAGATGTGTATTGCTACTCTTGATAGTTTAATTTTATAAAGTTGATTATGATTCATGCATAATGCGATTTCATGAGTTCTTTTGAGTGCTTGATCATAGACTTGATTGATTATGAATGAAATTAGATATTATGATTGATTTTATGCCCGATCAAGGATAAGATTGATTGCATTATAATAGAGTTGTGATTGATTCTATGCCCGATCAAGTATAGGATTGATTACACAATAATGGATGAACTTTCGTGTCCGATCAAGAACGTTAGTGAATTCATTAGTAATTCGTGTGTCCGATCAAGAACATGAATTGCCATATCATGTTAACTTATGATTAATAATAATTGAGAGTAGTAATTGCATGTCTAGTGGTGGATTCATTGCCTTGATACTTCTCCATATTGATTAAATCTTAGTTAGATTAGCTAAAGTTCATTGCTTTCTTAGTCTAAAATCAACACTGCTATTTTCTCTTGAATTTGGTAAAATATTAATCCATCCCTGAGGTTCGACAACCCTATCAATACTCACTGTAGTACAATTGCCTTGTGCACTTGCAAGGGTTTAATTTTAAACGATCAAGTTTTTGGCGTCGTTGCCGAGGACGGAAGCTAATAGTTTACCAGATTCTTAGCTTAGCTTAGTTTTAGAGTAATTAATGAGTCTTAACTTAGATTTTATTTCAGTAACTTAATTTGTGTTTTGCTTTCTTTTGCAAGGTTAAGAGAAAAAGTGAAATTCTCGCCAATGTTGAAGGGCCACCCCTTCCCCTAGTTTGTATTCTCTTATCCTTCTCTTTTTTAGATTAATTTGTGTGCTTGGTGTTTTTCTTTTCTTTCTGTGATAGCATATTGTGTTAGTTGTGGCTATTAGGACTGCTAGTTGTCGATATCTAGGACTGATGATTGCTAGTTGTGGATATCTAGGGTTATTTCTCTGATTTGTGGATGTGTGATATTTTGGTTCGGTTGATGAATGCATGGTGAAGAAATGTCTTCACCTTTCTATGGATCTAGCCATGAGAACCCATATAGGAGCTTTAATGATTATTGTTCTTCACACACCCCTAATCCCCTTCCCTATGAAATGCACTACCACCCACATCCCTTATATGCTGAATCTTACAACCGTGGTTGGGATAATCACTCTAATTTTGGGAGTGGCACATCTTCCCTACAATACACAACTCCTTATATGTCGAAACCATGTGCCCTCTATTTAAGTCCTATTCATACCCCAGTGGAGTGCCCTTTGGCCCATGAGTACCCTGATTTTATACGTAAGTATGTTAATGAGGCCCAAAGTCTTCATAGGTGGGAGGATCATCTTAACAACCCTTGGGAGTGTTATGCATGAAAAATACACATTTTTATATGCCTTTTTACCTGTTTGTTAGTTATAATTTCTAATTAAAATAAGGAATAAAGTGAGTTTTAGTAATTAGTTTAGTAATTAAAAATTAATTAAATAATGCTCTCTAAATGGCTTAAATTTCAATATGTTCTGCCATTTTATGAATTATGTGGCATGTCTAATGTGGGACATATTTTATTTTGTATAGGTTCAAATGTTCGGACTGCAGAAGAGCCAAATTGACGCCAATAGACGGGTTATCAAGTGCCAAAATGACCCAAGTGCTGAGATCAAGTGTGTAAAGAGATCTGGACCATTGATGTTCACTGATGAGGAAGACGGGCACGGAATTAAAAGATGGACGTTCAGATTTGATCCAGCGGACGAGCTTGATACAACGGGTTTTAAAAGAGTGAAAATAAAAAAAAAGAACCGAACCAAACTGGTTCGGTCGGATCGAAAAAAAATAATAATAAAAAAAGAAAGAAAAAAAAACCCGAGCGATAGCTCGGGTGTCCTTCAGAACAGAGAACGCTCGAGCTCTCTGCTCGAGCGCTCATGGCGAAATCCGGCGAAGGTGGAAGTGAAACCCAACAGCGGCTGCTGGGCGAAGCCGACGACAGTTCACGGCAAGTCCAGTCAAAGCAACGGCATGATGGCGCGATCGTGGAGTCGACGACGGCTGTCCTGAGCTCACAATCGGGAGGAGTCACGGCGGTCACAACAGAGCGATGATGGGCTTGAGCTTGCAAGGTTCCGGCGGGACGGCGAGGCAATGGGTCTTGACGTCGGACTGAAGTGATGACAGCGTTGGTTCCGGCGCAGCGAACAGAGCAGCAACAGAAGGAATGGTCGCGAATTGGAAAGTTCTAAATTTGGAAAAAAAAACGCCTGCAACAAAGTCGAATCGGAAAATCAATCTTCTGCTATGGAATCAGAATGGTAAGCTACTAATTTTCAACTCGATTGAAGACTTAAGAAAGGCCGAATTTGTGCCCAAATTGAGGAACCGTCATTTTTTCGTGATTTGGCCCTGTTTCAGAATAGCTTAAAAATGGGATTTTTATTAGACACTTGGAGGGGATTCAATGTCAATTGAGCTGCAAAATCACTGATTTGGAAGGCAGCTAATTGTAGGAAGTTTTTACACGAATTTTATTTGGAAACGATTGCTGATTTGGAGGAAGAGACTGACTGCAGTCTCTGTATCAAAACAGAGCGAGGAGCATAACAAAAGGGCTGTTCGAGAAGAAGACGACCAGGAGTTTTCTGTGTTTTTCATTTTTTTCATTTCGAGCGTAATTTCCAGTAAAAGAATTTTTGTGTTTTTTCTGTTTCGTTCAATCTGCTCTGCTGCTGTTGGAGCTGTGAACAGTAACTATCACGCCCCGAAATCCCATACCTCGATCGGAGTGCGGAAGCCAATCAATGGAATACATTTCGAGGTAGAGATCCCGGGCACGCGGCCGAACAGTCGATTTACCAACCGATTACAATCATCTCAAAAGGACGTGTAACCGATTATGCCTGCAATCAGTGTAATACAATAATAGGCATCAATGAATACTAAGAAATGAATTTAGTTAATAATAATCCATTTTGAAAGTCAAATAAATAAACCTAAAATCTATGGCACACAATTGCCAAAATGTCATAAGCATCAATAAAAGCAAAAACAAATAGCTAAATAATCTTTAATCTCTTCTCGGCGCCTTCAATCCGCCATTCCACTACTGCACTTCCTGATCTCACTTTTCATTTGCGCCTACATCAGAGGATGCATGAGTATTTCATAGAAACACTCAGTAGGATGTAAAATCCCACTGAATGAAAACAAGCAGTAAGAAGAGAATAAGAATAATAAAGGTCATAGACATTCCACAACGTCTGAACTTAACCGAGGTCTATACACCTGCAAGGTTAGTCAACAACAATTCCAACTCGCAAGTATAGGAAAAACATCAATAAAGCTCCTACTACACATATGAGTAAGGAGAGGATAACAATCATAACAAAGGCTCCAGACATCTGAAGTGAAAGGAGTTACAATTTCTGCTCGCTAACCTGGTCGCTAGCAAGTGACTAAAATAATATACCAGAACCACCCTAGGGATTCTCTCTTTGGAACCCTGCCATGCGTCTAGGATGCTGGCCCCACCAGTGCTTACGGACACGATGGGCGGAGATTGAGGACCTTCCGTAATGTCCACAATCTAACGTACGTATAGTGCCTCCCTTCGGGCAGTATGGAATCGTAATTTCATAAATATAAGTGACCTCGCAAGATCTAGCAATGGCTTAATTGAGTATACTATGAAACCACCATGGGGAGAGTCTCGCAAGGTCTCCAGTGGAAGAAACAATCATGTAATCAATATGAGCAATATCTCAAAGGAATAGAGGTCTCAACACTCTAAGATCATAAGGTATCTCTTACCAGAATAGACTCTCTCAAGGAGTATAGATAGAAGCATCAAAGTCTTTGGTCAACACATAACTCACTCATTGGAGTAGTATAGAATAACAAGACAACTCACACAAGGAGTAACATACAATCAATACATACCTTTCATGCTCAACTCTAGATAGGAATTCCTCATCCGCATTAGAGTTTATAATACCAATATCAGAAATCAGAAAATCTTAGATGATTTGAATTCCAAGTAGAATATCAAACCGACATCAACGCTTTTTAAAATAGATAGTTATGAATCACTTGTTCAAAGGATTATCCCTCATAATTGAATTACATATAACCCAATTCTTACTGTGATATTCCATAAGTATATAGTTCGATTATTGGTATTGACATATTAATCATTATCATATCATATTACATGATGTTATTTGTATACTTAGTATTTTCTCTCAGATTCAGCTCACTGCCTCCTACACAACAGTACTCTTCCGACAACTACTGTGCTCTGTACAATAAAACTTAACCTCTGAAATTTTTAATGATAATACCCTCGTGAGTCTAGTTTCTAAATCCACTGATTTTATATTTTTCCGATTTTATTTGAATTAGTTATGAATTATTTACTACAGACTATCAGCACAGAAATAGTTCTGGCCGAGATTAAGACTCTTCATTAAACTTGATTATCTTACTTAGTGACACATTATAAATAATAATACATCAATAACAGACCATATACTCCCCTCCTAGACCAATTACAGATCCAAGAATTATCTGGAATTACTAAAGTTCACTCCTTTCTTGTGTTCTTATATATATAACATAGTTTGTAAACATTAATACACCCCAAATAAGATAATTAATGTAAGACACACCTTAAAGGCATAAATTCAACGTGGATCATCAACAACCAAACAATATCAGAACTTCTAGTCTCTGGAAAAATAATAAAGCATTAGACTTTAGATGCGGATTCCCATCTAGAAGTGAAACATGAATGCACATATGATTTGTGATGCACTACGTATAGAAATATTGACACAATTTATTCATCTCGCAAGAATCCAAACAATAACTAAGGTACTGACTCAAAACACTTGTAAAAAACATATATAATCAAAAGAGAGAAGAGGGGGAAAACCATCCTACTTAATCCTCAAAAGATCTCGCCTTTCTACGCATTACTCGTCTCTTCCGCTCCTTCCAAAGCTCCCGCTCCAAGCTCTCGCAAACTCCCACTAGAACAAGCCTCTAAGGAGATGGGTGAACGTGGGAAGGAAAAGGGAAAAGTCTCTGGACATTCTAGGGTTAGCACAAGCAAATTCTCTAGTGTTTATATAGAGTTGGGGGAGAATCCATTCTCAAACTAATCTTCCAAATCATGGACACTTTCAACCAATGGGAAGGCTTCACAACCTCCTAGAGACGTGCAAAACAAGTCTAATTGGGATTTGGTATCTTTCTCAAGCAAATCCACCCCAAAAATACGCTTGAAAACACAAAACCGCAACTGGCGATCGATCGGCTATACGGCGATCGATCGTCGTATGCGTTGTTTTACACTACCGCGTTACAGCCGATCGATCGCCATTATTGCCGATCGATCGCCATTATTGCCGATCGATCGCTTTACGCGAAACACAACATTCACAAATTACAGTAACTACGATCGATCATTTTGGTAAGGCGTCGATCGGTTCAAGCTTGCCGATCGATCGGATCTTATGGTGATCGATCGCAGTCACGTTTAATCAAAATTCAATTTCTCATATCTTTTTACCCCAAACTCCAAATCACGCATACTAGGTGGCGTTGGAAAGCTCTTCTCACCAACTTTAATTTCCATGAGGCAAAGTATGACGAAATCAAACATTAAGAGGGTCAAATTTGGGTTTTAAAATACTTACTAATTTTTCGGGTGTTACAGTAACTCTCCGAGAAGAAGAACAGTAACTCTTCGAGAAGAAGAACAGTACTTTTCTATTTTTCTTTATTCCAAAATACCTGTAAGTTGATTTTATTTTAATTCAAATGAATTCCTTTAAGTTTGCAGTTAAATTCTTTAGTATGAGTAGCTAATTCCATGTCTAGGGCTAAGATGAAGCAATGATTAGTTGTAGGAATAGTATTCATATGACACAATTGTTATATCTAAATTATGCGTTATAACGATTGTTATTCTCAATTTAAATTGCATTGAGTTATATGTTTAATATGCTATTTGGATATTAGTTGTGATTTATCTATTGATGGATACAATAAATGATTTGAATCTCATCTGTTGATATGCAAGAGAATACAAAATTCTATTTAAAAATCTATATGCTTTAATGCTGAAATCTTCCGTAGGAGAATAGATTGAATTCCAATTCTCTACGAGATAATCGTGAGAACAATTGCTGATTTTAAAAGAAATATTCCTATGATTGTCATGTGCTGATTCTTATGCCCTAGTGTTTTAAATTCCTGATTAAAGTTCTAATTATTATTTATCAATTAGTTTCTTTTTCATAGATTACTTAATTGCTTTTAGATTAATTTGTTAGTTAAAGTTGTTTAATTACATTGAATCTTCGATTAGTCGTAGTTGTAGTGAATCAAATCAATTTAATTCTTCAACAAGGGTAATAATCTGATCTTCGAATTAGAATTCCAAAAACACTAGTCCCTGTGGGTTCGACCTCGTAAGAATTGTGCGACTATACTCCAAACACGATTCGTACACTTGCGAGTAAAATTACGAAGATTAATTAAAACAACAACAAGTTTTTGGCGCCGTTGACGGGGACTCGTAGGAAATCAAATTCTAAGACTAATTTTACCCTTGTAGTTAATTTTAGGTCAAAAAAAATTAAAAATTAAAAAATTTTAAACACGTGAGAGTTGATTGACGGTGTATGACCACGTGGACACGTGATCACACACTGCGTCTGGTTAGCAATAATTTCAATCCTTTAGAGAATAGTGAAACTAAAATTAATCTTTCATTCAAAATGGAAGATCAACCTGAGAAATCTCTGAGGGAGTTATTTTCTCCGATCACAATCAACCCTCCATCTTGCATAGTGTTGCCTGCAACCTCTGCAAAGCATTTTGAACTAAAACCTTAGATAATTCAACTTTTGCCCAATTATCATGGTCTTAACAGAGAGGATCCTTACATGCATGTAAAGGATTTTCTAGAAATTTGTGCAACTTTTAGGTCCACAGACTTCTCTGATGAGTCTGTTCGTCTGCGCCTTTTCCCCTTCTCTTTGAAGGACAAGGCCAAGGCATGGTTAAATTCACTTCCCGCTGACTCTATCACAACGTGGGATATGTTGGTGAGCAAATTTTTGTCAAAATTCTTCCCAATGGCTAAAACTAATGAATTAAAGAGAGAAATCACTGACTTCATGGAAGATGAAAATGAAAAATTTTATGAGAGTTGGGAAAGATTTAAAGACCTTTTACTAAAATGTCCACATCATGGGTTTGAAACATGGAGGTTAATACAACACTTCTACAATGGTTTAACTCAAACACACCGCAACATGATTGAATCAATGAATGGCGATGCGTTCTTAGACTTAGGGGGTGAAGCAGCTTATAATTTCTTAGAGCGATTAGCTGAAAGGTCCCAACAGTGGGATTTTGCAAGTCATAGGGAGAGACAACATCAAGCTCCTAAGAAGGGAGGTCTCTACGAGATCAAAGAGGACGTAGATGTTAAGGTCAAACTCGATGCGCTATCCAAGAAAATAGATGCCCTGAGTTTGAACCGAAGCATCAATGCTCTCAACATGAATGAAGCATGCTCTGTGTGTGCTAGCCCGATGCATACATCTCTGAATTGTCCTTCAATGAATACTTATCCAGAGTGTTATGCAGAACAAGTCAATGTCCTGAATAATTATGGGAAGCCGACAGGCAATCCTTTCTCTGAAACTTACAATTCAGGATGGAGAAATCATCCAAATTTCTCTTGGAGACAGAATCAACCACCTATGAATGTAGGTGGGCAGCCCATGCAACCCATGCATAATCAGTTTAGGCAGAACAACCCACCTTATCCAGCTTTATCTCAGCCTCCTACCCAATACCAACAACCAGCCAATCAATCTCCATCCCTTACACAAAAACAATCCTCATTAGAGGACACTCTCAAATCTTTCATCCAATCCACAAGCCAAGTTATTCAGTCAACTAACCAAGCTATGCTTGAGATGAAAAACTCTACACACATGAATACTCAAGCAATTGCTAAGTTAGAGACTCAAGTTGGTCAATTGGCTACTCAATTAGCAGAAAGAGAGAGAGGGAGATTCCCTAGTCAACCTGTGCCTAACCAGAAGGGCCAATTCTCCATTGGTAGTAGCTCTAATTCTTCACAGAATGAGGAACATGTTCAATCAGTTATTACCCTTAGGTCTGGAAAGGAAGTTGATAATAAAATTGAAATGGCTAAAAAAGAAAGTGAGAACACTAAGACTGAAATAGAGACTAAAGAAATTAATTCTTCTCCAACTGTTGACAGTGATTCTCCACCTAGGAATTTTGTACCTAGGGCACCATATCCGCAAATACTAGTCAATCCTAAAAAAGGTGCATAATATGGAGATATTCTAGAAGTGTTTAAACAAGTACAAATAAACATTCCTTTTCTAGATGCAATCCAACAAGCGCCTTCATATGCAAAATTTTTGAAAGATCTAGTCTCAGTCAAAAAGAAAAATAATGTTCCTAAAAAGGCATTTCTAGCAGAACAAGTCAGCTCTGTCATTCAATGTAAATTTTCTATCAAATATAAGGACCCTGGTTGTCCCACAATTTCATGCATGATAGGGAAACATGAAATTGAGCGAGCCTTGTTAGATCTGGGGGCAAGTGTGAATTTATTGCCCTACTATGTGTATGTGCAATTAGGTCTGGAGAGAGCTAAAACCCACGTCAATGACACTTCAATTAGCTGACCGTTCGATTAAAATTCCTCGAGGTGTTGTTGAGGATGTTCTGATTAAGGTTGATACATTTTATTTCCCTGTGGACTTTGTTGTCCTTGATACTCAACCTGTTCCGAACATAAGTGGGCAAATACCTGTCATTTTGGGTCGTCCATTTCTAGCTACATCTAATGCTATCATTAATTGCATAAATGGAGTGATGCAAATTTCTTTTGGGAATATGAATGTGGAATTGAACATCTTTGACATCAGTAAACAACCACCTGACATGGATGATGTAAATGAAATAAGCCTGATTGAAACACTTGTCCATGAAACATTTCTTCAAACACATTCCCAAGATCCCTTGGAGGCATGCTTAATACATTTTGGTTGTGAATTTGATATCGATCAGTCAATTGAACAAGTAAACTCATTGCTTGAGTATGTACTTCTGATGAGTACTGAACGGTGGCAACTAAAAATGGAGCCTCTTGCCTTATCATCATCACCAGTAGTTCCATCTAGTGTTGAGCCACCTAAATTAGACCTGAAACCATTACCTGATACTCTGAAATATGCTTATTTAGGTCCTGCTGAGTCCTTACCTGTCATTATTGCATCTGACCTAGATGTAGCTCAAGAGCGTAAATTACTTGATGTTCTTGTAAAGCACAAAGAAGCCATAGGGTGGACCATTGCTGATATAAAAGGCATCAGTCCCTCTGTTGTTATGCATAGAATTCATTTGGAGGATGATGCCAAGCCATTTCGTGAATCCCAAAGGCGTCTTAACCCTGTAATGCAAGAAGTTGTTCGAGCTGAAATCCTTAAGATTTTAGATGTAGGAGTTATCTACCCAATCTCTGATAGTAAATGAGTAAGTCCTGTTCAAGTTGTACCGAAAAAGTCTAGCATAACTGTTGTGAAGAATGATGCTGATGAGTTAGTGCCAACTCGAGTTCAAACGGGTTGGCGTGTCTGTATTGATTATAGGAAGTTGAATGCTTTGACAAGAAAAGATTATTTTCCCCTTCCTTTCATTGACCAAATGCTGGAAAGGTTAGCGGGACATGAATATTATTGCTTTCTTGATGGTTATTCTGGTTATAACCAAATTCCCATAGCCCCTTAAGACCAAGAAAAGACCACTTTCACGTGTCCTTTTGGTACCTTTGCCTACCGTCGCATGCCATTTGGGCTATGCAATGCACCTGCTACCTTTCAAAGGTGTATGTTGAGCATTTTCTCTGATATGGTAGAGCGATTTTTAGAGGTATTCATGGACGATTTTTCTGTCTTTGGATCTAATTTTGATGAATGTCTGCACCACCTATCTTTAGTGTTAGTGCGGTGTAAAGAGAAGAATCTGGTACTTAACTGGGAGAAATGTCATTTTATGGTTCAAAAAGAAATTGTTCTTGGGCATATTATATCTAATAAAGGCATTGAAGTTGATAAAGCTAAAATTGATTTGATTTCACATCTTCCACCACCACGAACTGTGAAAGAAATCAGATCATTTTTAGGCCATGCTGGATTTTACAGAAGATTCATTAAAGACTTTAGTAAAATTTCAAGACCTTTATGTAATCTTCTTGCAAAAGATACACCATTTGTCTTTGATGATGCTTGCAATAATGCCTTTCAGAAACTCAAATCAGAGTTAACATCTGCACCTATTATTCGGCCGCCTGATTGGAGCCTACCTTTTGAGATCATGTGCGATGCCTCTGATTATGCTATTGGTGTTGTGTTGGGGCAGCGAATTAATAAACTTCCCCATGTGATTTACTATGCCAGTAAAACATTGAATGATGCTCAACTTAATTATTCTACAACTGAAAAAGAGTTGCTGGCAGTAGTCTTTGCTCTAGATAAATTTAGGTCATATTTATTAGGATCGAAGGTCTATATTTATTCGGATCATGCTGCATTGAAGTATCTTTTATCTAAAAAAGATGTTAAACCTCGTCTTCTCCGATGGATATTATTGCTACAAGAATTTGATATTGAAATTCGGGATAAGAAAGGTTCCGAAAATATTGTAGCCGACCACTTATCTAAGTTGATAGTTGATTTTACTGATGAATCATTGCCCATAACTGAATCTTTTCCTGATGAGCAATTACTTGCAGTGTCCCAATTGCCTTGGTTTGCTGACATTGTTAATTATCTGGTAACTGAACAAATTCCATCTCATTGGTCTTCCCAAGATAGGTCCAAATTTTTGTCCAGGGTTAAGTATTTCTTTTGGGATGATCCATACTTGTTCAAGTATTGTCTCGATCAGATTATTAGGAGATGTATTCCTGAACATGATCAACAAAGCATCATTTCTTTTTGTCATGATCAAGCTTGTGGGGGCCACTTTAGTTCTAAAAGGCTGCTGCAAAGATTTTGCAATGTGAATTTTATTAGCCTACTATTTTTAAAGACTGTCATGCTTATTGTTCAGCATGTGAAAGATGTCAGAAGTTAGGAGCACTTTCACGTTGTAACATGATGCCTTTAACCCCAATCCTTATTATAGACCTTTTTGATGTATGGGGTATTGACTTCATGGGACTTTTTCCTAACTCTTTTGGCAATCTTTATATCCTTGTGGGGGTAGACTATGTCTCTAAATGGGTTGAGGCTATAGCATGCAAAACCAATGACCACAAAGTGGTGGTCCAATTTTTGAAAGACAATATTTTTGCACGTTTTGATTCTTTTCGTGCTATCATAAGTGGTGGGGGTAAACATTTCTGTAATAGGGTTTTTGAACAGTTAATGAAGAAATATGGCATAACCCACAAAATTGCTACCCCATACCATCCTCAGACAAGCGGTCAAGTTGAGATTTCTAATAGGGAGATTAAGCATATTTTAGAAAAGACAGTCAATCCTAATCGCAAAGATTGGTCACTGAGACTCACTGATGCTTTGTGGGCTTACTGTACTGCATTTAAAACTCTCATTGGAATGTCTCCATACCGTATTGTTTACGGGAAAGCTTGTCATCTTCCTGTTGAAATTGAACATAAAGCTTATTGGGCAATTAAGCACCTGAATTTTGATCTGAATAGAGCAGGAATTCAAAGGAAACTGCAGTTGAATGAGTTAGATGAGCTTCGTAATGATGCTTATGAGTGTGCAAAATCATAGAAGGTTCGTATGAAAAAGGTTCATGATCAAATATTCTACGAAAATCTTTTACATCGGGGCAGAAAGTTCTTTTATACAACTCTCGATGGACAGGACCTTTTATAGTTCGTGTTGTTTATTCTCATGGAGTAGTTGAAATAGAAAACCCCAAGAATGGTGATATATTCAAAGTTAATGGTCATCGTCTTAAACCATTCTTGGAATTGCAGCAACCTCAGATCGATGAATTGAGTCTGGGAGACCCGACTTATCGTGACTAATGATTAATAGCTGTGTCTGGCTAAAGATGTTAAACTTAGCGCTACTGGGAGGCAACCCAAGTTTTTAGAATTTTTATTTTTGTGCTTATTTCTTCTTATGTTATTTTTGTGCCTCACTTATTCTTTTCATTTTGATAGATAATATAGCGTTTCAGTGGAGTGCAGGTACTATCTTTCTTTCCCTCTTCTATTTATTTTCCTCAGTACTTATTTCATATCTTTTTACATTGAGGACAATGTTTCATGCAGGTTTGTGGGTATAGGAAGATATTTGTTTAGGATATCTTAGTTATTTTCTTGCTTGTTTTGAATTTTGTAAAAAAAAAATTAAAAAATTAAAAAAAAATTTAAAAAAAAATTGTAGTTTTTAGATTGTTTGTTAGTATTTTTATAGGTTTTTGTAGTTTATCCCTTCGTGATGCATACTCAAATTTTTAAGAGATTAATTTACATTGGAAGTGTGAGTAAGTATACTGGAGGATAGAGACACTTAACTGAGAAATAGCATTCTATTACAATCCTCTTGGATCAAGTGCTTGAGCTAATAAAATTCACTCACACACACCAGTTACATAAAGTAATACCTTCTAGAGATTTGTTGAATACTAATCTTCAGTGGGATGTCTTTAGTCAGAGTCATTGGTTGATATGTGGTTATCTGTTGAGCTTAAAAGATCATGATAGACCATTTACTTGGCTATGGCAAGGGCTTGGAACCGGAAATAGGTTGAGAGTATAATACAGCCTGGACAGAATAAGATGCTTGAAAATATATATGCTGAAAATGAAAAAAAAAGGAAACGACAATAAAGAAAAGGGCTGCTTGACTATTATAGGATTAACTTAGGCCGATGCTCAGGTCCGAAGCGGTCCATCTTAAAACCTAATGCCCTAAGTCGAACTGGCTGGGAGTCATTGGCCTGAGTCATTGCTAAACCTAAGCATCTTGAAGTCAGGCCTTACACAGTCCTATTGCAAAAAAAAAAAAAAGTCTATGGTGTATTATCCTCTCGAATCTAGAATGTTGGACCCGAAGGAGGCGCGCAAGCATCTGTGCTATCATGAACCTAAAGATTACGATGACTATGTAGATTCTGATGTTCTTTGGTTAATGGGTAACACTGGATATGTGTGAAACAGAGATTTAGAGTGTATTGCTACAATGTTCTACACTTTCTATTATTTAAAGTATCATGCTATATCATATTGAGCAGAAATTTCCAAGATGAAGGTGTAGAATAAAACCACTTACTTGAGCGCTTCTATATTCCAGTTGATTGTAAATGCAAGTACATGTGGTTAGTTTTCTTAAGTATTGCAGTGTGTATTTGAAGGGATAATAGGTTCTGTGTTTTGAAGTGTTTAGTTGACTTCTTTCTCATTTAGATAAAGAATAATGTTAGTTTTATAAATACATGTTTGTGGGTAGCATGGCTGCAAACCCTCACGAGACTCCACTCGTCCATCCAGGGACACCTGGGGGTTTAAAAGGCTTGTTGCATATGCTAAATGCAATCGTGATTCCCTACGACAGTGGCATTTATTTTTTGAGTAGTTTTATTGTTTTTCTTTGGTGTTTTACTTGAGGACTAGCAAAATCTAGGTTTGGGGGTGTTTGTTATGCATGAAAAATACACATTTTTATATGCCTTTTTACCTGTTTGTTAGTTATAATTTTTAATTAAAATAAGGAATAAAGTGAGTTTTAGTAATTAGTTTAGTAATTAAGAATTAATTAAATAATGCTCTCTAAATGGCTCAAATTTCAATATGTTCTGCCAATTTATGAATTATGTGGCATGTCTAATGTGGGACATATTTTATTTTGTATAGGTTCAAATGTTCGGACTACAGAATAGCCAAATTGACGCCAATAGACGGGTTATCAAGTGCCAAAAGGACCCAAGAGCTGAGATCAAGTGCGTAAAGAGATCTGGACCATTGATGTTCACTGATGAGGAAGACGAGCACGGAATTAAAAGATGGACGTTCAGATATGATCTGGCGGACGAGCTTGATACAACGGGTTTTAAAAGATTGAAAAAAAAAAGAACCGAACGAAACTGGTTCGGTCGGGTAAAAAAAAATAAAAAAAAGAAAGAAAAAAAAAACCCGAGCGATAGCTCGGGTGTCCTTCAGAATAGAGAGCGCTCGAGCTCTCTGCTCGAGCGCTCATGGCGAAATCCGGCGAAGGTGGAAGTGAAACCCGACAGCGGTTGTTGGGCGAAGCCGACGACAGTTCACGGCAAATCCAGTCAAAGCAATGGCATGATGGCGCGATCGTGGAGTCGACGACGGCTGTCCTGAGCTCACAATCGGGAGGAGTCACGGCGGTCACAGCAGAGCGATGATGGGCTTGAGCTTGCAAGGTTCCGGCGGGACGGCGAGGCCATGGGTCTTGACGTCGGACTGAAGTGATGACAGCGTTGGTTCTGGCGCAGCGAACAGAGCAGCAACAGAAGGAATGGTCGCGAATTGGAAAGTTCTAGATTTGGAAAAAAAACGCCTGCAACAAAGTCGAATCGGAAAATCAATCTTCTGCTATGGAATCAGAATGGTAAGCTACTAATTTTCAACTCGATTGAAGACTTAAGAAATGCCGAATTTGTGCCCAAATTGAGGAAGCGTCATTTTTTCGTGATTTGGCCCTGTTTCGGAATAGCTTAAAAATGGCATTTTTATTAGACACTTGGAGGGGATTCAATGTCAATCGAGCTGCAAAATCACTGATTTGGAAGGCAGCTAATTGTAGGAAGTTTTTACACGAATTTTATTTGGAAACGATTGCTGATTTGGAGGAAGAGGCTGACTGCAGTCTCTGTATAAAAACAGAGCGAGGAGCATAACAGAAGGGCCGTTTGAGAAGAATACGACCGGGAGTTTTCTGTGTTTTTCATTTTTTTCATTTTGAGAGTAATTTCCAGTAAAAGAATTTTTGTGTTTTTTCTGTTTCGTTCAATTTGCTCTGCTGCTGTTGGAGCTGTGAACAGTAACTCTCCGAGAAGAAGAACAGTACTTTTCTATTTTTCTTTATTCCAAAATACATGTAAGTTGATTTTATTTTAATTCAAATGAATTCCTTTAAGTTTGCAGTTAAATTCTTTAGTATGAGTAGCTAATTCCATGTCTAGGGCTAAGATGAAGTCATGATTAGTTGTAGGAATAGTATTCATATGACGCAATTGTTATATCTAAATTAATGCATTATAACGATTGTTATTCTCAATTTAAATTGCATTGAGTTATATGTTTAATATGCTATTTGGATATTAGTTGTGATTTATCTATTGATGGATACAATTAATGATTTGAATCTCATATGTTGATATGCAAGAGAATACAAAATTCTATTTAAAAATCTATATGCTTTAATGCTGAAATCTTCCGTAGGAGAATAGATTGAATTCCAATTCTCTACGAGATAATCGTGAGAACAATTGCTAATTTTAAAAGAAATATTCCTATGATTGTCATGTGCTGATTCTTATGCCCTAGTATTTTAAATTCCTGATTAAAGTTCTAATTATTATTTATCAATTAGTTTCTTTTTCATAGATTACTTAATTGCTTTTAGATTAATTTGTTAGTTAAAGTTGTTTAATTACATTGAATCTTCGATTAGTCGTAGTTGTAGTGAATCAAATCAATTTAATTCTTCAACAAGGGTAATAATCTGATCTTCGAATTAGAATTCCAAAAACACAAGTCCCTGTGGGTTCGACCTCGTAAGAATTGTGCGACTATACTCCAAGCACGATTCGTACACTTGCGAGTAAAATTAAGAAGATTAATTAAAACAACAACAGGGAGCAACCTAACCCTGGGCCTACTCTTCATGAAGCCCTTAGATAAGATTTCCTAAGCCAACAACTACCTTACCAACCAGCCTCTAATCCTCAGTTTGGCCAAACCAATAAGAAACCATCCGTAGAAGATCAAATGAGCTAAATGTTAGCCAACCAATTTACTCTTCTCTCAACTTTCAGTGAGATGGAAGCCAAGATGGGCACTATGATAGACACCAAATACAGAGAGCTGACAGGTGAGCTGAGTACCCAGGCCCAGATTATCCATTCTCATACATAGGCTCTTGCCAACATTGAAACGCAGTTAGAACATCCGTAGAAGATCAAATGAGCTATGACCAATAAGAAACTCAGTTTGGCCAAACCAATAAGAAACCATCCGTAGAAGATCAAATGAGCTAAATGTTAGCCAACCAATTTACTCTTCTCTCAACTTTCAGTGAGATGGAAGCCAAGATGGGCACTATGATAGACACCAAATACAGAGAGCTGACAGGTGAGCTGAGTACCCAGGCCCAGATTATCCATTCTCATACATAGGCTCTTGCCAACATTGAAACGCAGTTAGAACAACTGGCCCAGGTCATGGATATGAGAGAAGAGTACACCCCACCTGTCCAACCCCAATATCCGATGGGCCAATTTTCTGATGAAGGGATCTGTTTTTCCCCTGACTATGATGTTACATCCCTTCATAATGCCCAAAGGTTTGACAATGAGCTTGAGTGGGTTTTACATAATGGTCAAGAGGGTGTAGAAATTAAAGAAGAAGTGAGTGCATTAAAAGAACCCAGCTTTAAACCTTCTTCTATATTTGAAGAGTCACATTCTACGGCACTATCAACAGAACCTTCTATTCCTAGAACACCATTCATACCATGTCTTGACCAATCTAACCCTTTAGTTATTGAAAGCAACTTAGACTGTTTCATAGGTAGTTTAGTTGATTCACTAATTGAGGAAGGTTTCCCAATTCTATTACTAGAAGAGGCCCCTATGGCCAAATCAGTTGATGTGGGCGAGGAGGTTCCCTTTATATTAAAATTTTCTGATGACCTACTTCCATGGACAATGCAGGGACCTATATTTCCACTGTTTCCTCACCTACCGCTTCACCCTTTTATTCCACGATATGCTCCATACATAAGCCACAAGGATAGGAGTGTGTGGGGAAATCATTTAATTGATCCAGGCTGAATTCTTGAGGATCTAAACCCTGCAAACGACCGTGGCTCCGTCTGGCTGAAGACGTTAAACTTAGCGTTTGCTGGGAGGCAACCCACGTATTCAGGTGTATTCTCTCCTTTATCTAATTTTCTTTGTTATATGCTCTTTGTCATGCTATATTTTGTTCATATTTAGGACAATGTTCATACTAGGTTTGGGGGAGAGGATATGCTAAAAAAAAAAAAATTTGAAGAACAGTAGATACGATCGATCAGATGCAAACGATCGATCGTTATCCGATCGACGCCTTATATATGCGATCGATCGCTCTGCGGTACATCGACACCGTTCATCTTCAATCTAACGCCGGCTGTTTCTCAATTTATAGAACGATCGATCGGCTAAAAAAGCGATCGATCGCGGGTCGTCTTCCTCGCATTTAAAATCTGAACGGCTGCGGCGAGAGAAATCTATTTCCGCTCATCGCCGCCGTTTCTGACCCTTGTTTGAGCTAAAACTCCGGCCCCCGGAGGATTTTTGCACGTAGAATCCAGATCCGGTGTCTGTTTCCGTGATTTCCCACTCCTTCCATCACAATCAGTCCTTTTTCTTCCGGTAAGCCGAAACTTAAAAACTCGATTTTTCTTATTTTCTGGTAGATATTGTTGCGATTACTCTCATTCATGCCCTTATATTGATTATTGTGATGCTTATGCATGACTTGGAGACTATGATTCTTCGATTTTAGGTGTTTTCTTTAATTTTTAAGATTTATGTTCATGCGATGAATAGTGTTTTGTTTTAAAAAAATTATTTTCCGAAATGAAGCCTCCGGAATATCTCTGCATACATACTTTTGGATTGATGATTTTGATTAATATGCATGCTGATATCTCTGATTTTTTTCGATTTATTATTATTATTATTATTATTATTTTATTTTTATTTTTTTTGTAAAATTTTTTTTTGAAAAACTTCAAAGTAGATCTGCTGTCTTCTGTCATTTATTGTTATATGATTTCTATGATGATGAACTGAAATTACATGCTGAAATAATTGTATTTGCTGTGGTTTTCACTATTATCCTTGGTTTTCAGGTACAATGCCTCAGAAAGCAGTCGCTCACAAACGCTCAAGGGGTGAAGCTTCTACTTCACGTCCTATTCCTTCTACTCTTGCACCTGCGACACCTCCATTGCCCCGGCCGCTTCAGTATGAGAGACAAGTCGTCCTTAATCCCGACATTCCTGATTTGCCGACACAACGATGGATAGAGACCCGGCCAGATTGGGTGCATTACTTCACTCATATTGCATCCAAGCATCAGAATGTGTATCAAATGGTGGACAAAGATTCAGTACGAGAGTTCTATCTGAATGGCACTATTGAAGACAATGAAGATCCAGAACAGGTTACCATTAACAGTATGGTATGTGACACTCCTATCTGTATCCGCGCCGCTGATATAGCCAGGGCCATGGGCTACGAACGAGGTACAATTCGTCATCCCGACTTCATTGGATATAAATTTCCTACGCATCGCAGTGTTACTGGTCGCCTGACGGGATCAGCAGTAGGTCCTGGGTGTATGACATATATTTCAGCCATCAGCATGCTACCAGAGTTCTGTTTTGCTTTCTTGATTCTACAGCATGATGTATGGTCGGCTCGGAAGGAGAAAATCGATCTCACTATGATTGATCTATTATATGTATTTGGCGACGATACCAGACGTGGTGATCTTGATTTACTTTCATTCATTTTTGGGCGGATGAAGCAAATGATGGTGGGGCGTAAAGATGAGCGATTGCCAGATCCCTTTATTCTCGAGCGGGTATTTCAGACTTATGGGATGCACTTTCCAGATCATTCACGATTATCTCGCGGACTTGGCCCCATTGGAATTGATGCTTATAACCGTATGATGGGCCACACACGTCGCGAAGCTTGGCCACAGGTCCACCGTCCTGAAGAGATACCCGAGGATCGGCAACCACCTTGGGCGACTATGCAGCAGCAGATCACAGATCTCACTAGACATGTGCAAGAGATGCGGCAATCATAACAAGAGATTAGGGTAGCCCAGCATGCACTTCAAGATTCTCAGCATGCTATTACGGAACGCCTCGACTCCATAGTCGATTTTCTTCATGATTGGCATTTCCCTTCTTCGGGTGGTGCAGACGGCGATGACCAGGACTCTTAGTCCACTCTTTTTCTGGTGTTTTCCTTCCTCTTTCTCCTTTACTTTTATAAGATCATTGTATTTTTATCTTTTGTTGTACATTGGGGACAATGTACAAATTAGGTTTGGGGGAGAGGATGTGCTTCATTGTAAAATCAGAAAAGGAAAATAAAAAAAAAGTTAAATTTGTTTGAGTAGTTTTAAGTTATTTGTTAGTATTTTTGTTAGGATTTAATAGTTTATCCCGTAATGTTGAATGTTACAATTCTTAGGAGATTAATTTGGATTGGAAGTGTGAGTAAGTATACTGGAGGATAGATACACTTAATTGAACATATCTTTCTGTTACAATCCTCTTGGAACAAGTGTTTGAACTAAGAAAATTCACTTACATACACTAGTACATAAAGTAATACCATCTAGAGATTTGTTGAATACTAATCTACAGTGGGATGTCTTTAGTCATAGTCATTGGATGATGTGTAGTTATTTGTTGGCTTAAAAGATCATGATAAACCATTTACTAGGCTATAGCAAGGGATTAGAACCGGAAATAGGTTGAGAGTATAATACAACCTGGACAAAGTAAAGATGTGCTGAAAAAAATGAATGCTGAAAATAAATAAAAAATGAAAACAAAAATGAAAGAAAGGGGCTGCTTGACTTTATAGGATTAACTTAGGCTGATGCTCGGGCCCAAAGCGGCCTCTTAAAACCTAATGCCCTAAGCCAAATTAGTTGGGAGTCATTGGCCTGAGTCATTGCTAAACCTAAGCTCTTGAAGTCAGGCCTTACACAGTCCTAGCAGAAAAAAAAAAGTCTTGGTGTATTATCCTCTCAAATCTAGAATGTTGGACCCGAAGGAGGCGCGCAGATCTGTGCTATCATGAACCTAAAGATTACGATGACTATGTAGATGTTGATGTTCTTTGGTTAATGGGTAACACTGGATCTGTACAAAACAGAAATTTAGAATGTATTGCTACAATGTTCTACACATTCTACTATTTATATTATCATGCTATATCATATTGAGCAGAAATTTCCAAGATGAAAGTGCGGAATAAAACCACTTACTTGAGGGCTTCTATATTCCTATTGATTATGAACCAAGTACGTGTGGTTAATTCTCTTAAGTATTGTAGTTTGTATTTGTCGGGATAATAGGTTGTGTGTTTTGCAATGTTTTTTTTTGTTTTACTTCTTCACTTAGGTTAATTAGTTTCATAAATATATTTTTGTGGGTAGCATGGCTGTAAACCCTCACGAGACACAACTCGTCCTACTAGGGACACCTAGAGGTTTAATGGCTTGTTGCATACGCTCAATGCAATCGTGATCCCTACGAAAGTGGTGTTTATTTTTATGCATTAGTTCCTTTAGCTTGTTTGTTTGATTTTATTTTGTCTTGTTTTGCTAGGGACTAGCAAAATCTAGGTTTGGGGGTGTGATTTACACATGAAATATGCATTTTATTATCTCCTAAACTTATGTTTCTACTAGTGTTTGATTAGAATTTCTACTACTTTAATATAGTTTTTGGTTTTTGTAGGAAACAAGAGTAATACACAGAAATGAGGTAAAAAGTAACTCAAATAGTTAAATCATTATAACTTCGTGTACAAATCTCGGATTGATTGATTCAAGCTTCATGTTAAAGTTCAAGAAGTCAGCTTTCTAACGCCACCAACCACGTGCAATTCGAAGTTCGAAGCAGAAAGTTATAGCCATTTGAAATTTATGAACAGTAACCACGATCGATCGGCTATCAACGCGATCGATCGCCTCAGCCGCAAAAGCAGTGTATTGAAGGAAACGATCGATCGGAATCAAAACGATCGATCGTATCTACTGGAATTTTTCAATCGCGCAAGACAGTAACTACGATCGATCGGTATTATACGGCATCGATTGGCAAAGCGATCGATCGGAGGAAAATAACGAAGGAATTGCGATCGATTGGATAGCGAACGATCGTCAATACCAAGCGATCGATCGCCGTGTGCGGTAAACCGAAATAAGACCTATTTCGACTCGAATTTGGAAGGGGACTTCGTGGTTTCTCTTCACTATTATAAATAGGCCTTATGGGAGAACATTTTGAGAGCCAGAGAATAGACTTTTGAGCTTTATTGGAGGCTAGAGAGGAGCAAGAGAAGGAGTCTTTTGGAGCAAAGAAGAAGAAGGATTCATGACGATGGATCTACATAAACAGGCTTCTCTTTTCTTTCTTTCTATATGTAACTAAACTTTTATTCAAGGCTAGATGAAGCCCTAGATGTGTATTGCTACTCTTGATAGTTTAATTTTATAAAGTTGATTATGATTCATGCATAATGCGATTTCATGAGTTTCTTTTGAGTGCTTGATCATAGACTTGATTGATTATGAATGAAATTAGATATTATGATTGATTTTATGCCCGATCAAGGATAAGATTGATTGCATTATAATAGAGTTGTGATTGATTCTATGCCCGATCAAGTATAGGATTGATTACACAATAATGGATGAACTTTCGTGTCCGATAAAGAACGTTAGTGAATTCATTAGTAATTCGTGTATCCGATCAAGAACATGAATTGCCATATCATGTTAACTTATGCTTAATAATAATTGAGAGTAGTAATTGCATGTCTAGTGGTAGATTCATTGCCTTGATACTTCTCCATATTGATTAAATCTTAGTTAGATTAGCTAAAGTTCATTGCTTTCTTAGTCTAAAATCAGCACTGCTATTTTCTCTTGAATTTGGTAAAATAGTAATCCGTCCTTGAGGTTCGACAACTCTATCAATACTCACTGTAGTACAATTGCCTTGTGCACTTGCAAGGGTTTAATCTGGTGGAAAAGTCGGAGGGGGGGGCTAGTCGACAAAGCCGCTAAACCAGTGGCGGAGGGAGATGCGGTGAAGGAAGGAGAGAGAATCTAGCGCGGGAGAAGGGAAACCCTAGCCACCGTCGGGGAGTCCGGCGAGGCGAGGAGGAACTAGAAATGGGAGGGAACGATGGCGAGGGACAATGGGGCCTGCAGGGAAACCCTAGGAAGGTGGCTGCTGGGAGCGAAAGCGAAGGCAAACAAGGGAGAGGGAAAGAGTATTAAATTGGCGATGGATTTTTTAACCATGGATCAAAAACCGTGAATAATACACCTATTACCCACGGATTTTTTAACACGATAAACAAACCGGGGAGAATATTAATATTATCAACAGTTTTTTTGCTATCGTAAAAATCTGTCACACTATGCCTTTCTCCACGGGCCCTTTTATGTGGTAAAAAAATATCTTTAACCACGGTTCTTTTAGCGATGGAAATAAAACCGTTGCTAATGCCCAATTTTGTTGTAATGATACACTAGAAAGGGTTGGCGCTCATGCCTAATATATAAGTTCATACTAGTATAAAAAGAACTAAAGCCTACTCAAAAGCTGTGAAGTCGTCCTCACGTACAAATAACAATCACCAAGCACTAAGTGAAGTTAGTCATCTCCTAAAGAACCTGCATCACGAGGGATGTTGAGTATAATAATAATCAGTGGGATAGTATAATACAATCATCAATATCAAATAAACAGATGCATTAACTTTTTATGCAGCCTATTAGATAGTTCCACTTGATTTTTTTATTAGTCTTTCAAGGAAAATATTTTTATTACTTCCCATGTCCATGTTTAATAATTAAATCTTGCCAAATATAGGCAGACTCAGTGAATCATTCATACATGACATATAGTACAAAACACCGTGACTAACACTCCAACATCATATGGTAATCACGGCACCCCTGAAAGACGTCAGGGGAAGGACACCCCCAATCCTAATTGTCAAGGGGGCTGGCCTGCGGAAAGGGTTTGTCGCCACATCAACTCCTGGACTCAATGTGGGTTGGGAGAATACAACCTTCCAGGATACTAACGCCTCCAAATGTGCACAACAAAACCAGTAGGCTCATCAGCCATATGAATGAGTGCAGAACTTTGACAATAAGGATGATGTATGATAATGCTCCTCTATTTTAGGAGATGTCAACACAACCATTTACACAAAGCTTCCTTCATAGGAAATTTGCGGGACAACTCTCCTCTATTTTAGAAGATGTCAAGATAGTGCTCCTCTATTTTATGAGATGTCAGAATAGTCAATTCAAGATGGTCCTCAACAAGTACCACTGACCACGATGATGCATTTCTGCCCCACCGCTTACGAGCCGAGACCTCTATCTTAACAGCCATTAAAGTCATCAAATCAGAAGCCACCCTCACTCATAAACTGACTCTTAATTTTTGGGGCATTTTAATCTTTATCTTGATTAGGTTCTTCCCCATCTAAAACTTAGCCCTCAATGTCATCATCTTATTATTTTTTATAAAATAATTAAGACTCTAAACCTCTTAGGTTCTGAGTCATGTTTCCTTATTCTTAAGGCCCACAACAATAGTCAATATAACATGCACCTAAGGACCAAAGCCCATGTACATATTAGTAGGCTACACGACTATATGTCATGTATTAGACTACACGACTATGGAGTTGGAAGCAGATTTGACGTTTCCGATGATGCCTATCAAGATCTTGGATAAGAAATATCAGGTGCTTCAAAGGAAGACAATTCCTTTGGTGAAAGTTTTGTGGCAAAGTGAATGGATTTGATTTTAATCCCTACCATTGTGGAATCCTAACTAAAATGGAAGAGACTTGGACCATGTCTTGGCTGAGGAGTTCCTTTTGGTGGATTGTTTTGTGACCATTGGATGGGGGGAAGATCAAGGGTGGAGAGTTGATGGAGATTGAAAAGAATTTACCTATTTAAGGGTGAAATTGGGGTGACCGACATCTCCTTTTGAGAAAATCGATAGTGTGGCTGCCAATGCTTTCTCCCTCCTTCTAGTCTTTCCAACCAGAGACTCTCCACTCCAGTTCGAGTCGTGGTTCATGGTGGATCGGCAAAGCTTGGAAGGTGATGCAAGGTGATCGTTTAAAATTAAAACCTTATAAGTGCACAAGACAATTGTGTACTACAACGATTATTAAAGGGTTGTCGAACCTCAGGGACAGTTAAATACTTTACCGAACTCAAGAGAAAATTCCAGTTTTTTATTTAATCTAAGAAAGCAATAAACTTTAACTACTTCTAAACGATTTGAATCAATGTAGAGAATTATTAAGGCAATGAATTCACCATTAGACATATAATTACTACTCTTGATTTTTATTACGCACAAATTGACATGATATAGTAATTTGTGTTCTTGGTCAAACACACGAATTACTAATGAATTCATTAACGTTCTTAGTCGGAAACGAAAGTTCTTCCAGTACAACATTCTAGACTTGAGAGGATAATACACCATAGACTTTTTTTTCAATAGAACTATGTAAGGCCTGACTTCAAGATGCTTAGGTTTAACAATGACTCAGGCCAATGACTCTCAGTCAGTTGGCTTAGGGCATTAGGTTTTAAGTATAGACCATTTCGGGCTCGAGCATCAGCCTAAGTTAATCCTATAATAGTTAAGCAGCCCCTTTCTCTCATCATTTTTTTATTTTTTTCACATTTTTTATTTTTTTAGCATATATATTTTCAAACATCTTATTCTGTCCAGGTTGTATTATACTCTCAACCTATTTCCAGTTCCAAGCCTTTGCCATTGCAAAGTAAATGGTCTATCATGATCTTTTAAGCTCAACAGACAACCACATATCACCCAATGACTCTAACTAAAGACATCCCACTGAAGATTAACATTCAAAAAATTTCTAGAGGGTATTACTTTATGTACTAGTGTGTATGAGTGAGTTTTCTTAGCTCAAACACCTGTTCTAAGAGGACTGTAACAGAAAGATATTCTCAGTTAAGTGTTTCTATCCTCCAGTATACTTACTCACACTTTCAATGCAAATTAATCTATTAAGAATTGAAGCATGCGTTATCACGGGATAAACTATCAAAACCTATAAAAAACTACTAACAAACAACCTAAAAACTAATCAAATTTTTTTTTCAATTTTCTGATTTTTTTTATGCAAGCAATATTCCCTTCCCCAAACCTATTATTAACATTGTCCTCAATATGAACAATAGAAAACTACAATGATAACATAACAAAGAAAAGAAGAAAATGAGAGAATACACTTGAATATGTGGGTCTTTTATTCCCTCCCACCAAGCGCTAAGTTTAACGTCTTCAGCCAAACTGAGCTCCATGTTTGTATCAAATTATCCTGGGTCTTTTAATCCAACGTTCAGTCCATCTATGGTCCTACTTTGCACATTAGGGTTAATGAAAGAAATCGCAAGTGGATCATTAGAACAAATACATGGAGGTGCACCATCCAGCAGAATATCAATCATATGAACTGCATAAAAATCATCTGACGGTGGAGGTTGTTTTTAAACATTAAATACATTCAATTTGACCTTTAGGTTGCCAAAAGATAATTTCAGAACCCCATTTCGACAATTTATAATGGCATTAGATGTTGCCAAGAATGGCCATCCCAAAATTACAAGAATTTGACTACCAGTATTTTGCACAGGTTGTGTATATTAGACAATGAAGTCCACAGGAAAGAAAAATTTATCAACCTGAACCAGAACGCCCTCAATAACACCACGTGGAACTTTAACCGATCGATCTGCTGATCTACACATGAAATATGCATTTTATTATCTCCTAAACTTATATTTATGCTAGTGTTTGATGAGAATTACTACTACTTTAATATAGTTTTTAGTCTTTGTAGGAAACAAGATCAAGATACAAAAATGACGTGAAAAGTGACTTCAATGGTTAAATTATCATAACTTCGTGTGCATATCTCTGATTGGACTGAATCAAGCTTTATGTTAAATTTTAAGAAGTCAGCTTTCAAACGCCATCGACCGCATGCAATTCGGAGTTCGGAACAAAAAGTTATAGCCAATGGAAAATTCATGAACAGTAACTACGATCGATCAGCTATTCAATGCGATTGATCACCTGGGCCGTAAAACAGTGTTATTGAAGGAAACGATCGATCGGAATAAAAAACGATCGATCGTATTTATTGGAGTTTTTAGATTTGTGTATACAGTAACAACGATCGATGGATTGAAAGCACTGTTGGATCTCAATGTTGTGATCCGTTAGGACCACAAGAACTGGCGTCAGCGAGAAGGGAAGAAGAAGAAGATCTAGGAGAGGAATTGGAGTTGTCAATATTGCATAACTTCAAAAGGGGAGGATGACCTCCATAAAAAAGAGAAGATGGCGTGTCTCCCAAGGGGGTTGCATCATCTATCTAAGCTGATGGGCCTCAAATTGGGCCTGATTATTCTCTATCAGTCCCGTCATCTAACAATTAGCCTAAACGGGCTGATTACAATATGATACTTAATAAAAGAAAATATCCTAATGACGATCTGATACTTAATAAAAGGAAATATCCTAATGATGGATGCAGCAGACGTGTTGTGTGGACGTGCACAACATTCCACCATGCTCCGCTGTCGCCTTGTCCTCAAGGCGTCCATGATGGGAAATGAGCCAGAAAGTCATCCTCGAGGAGCCAGGTAGCATCGTCTAACGGCTGACCCTGCCAAGCAACTAGCACCTCCGTGACAATACGACCGGTGCGAAGAACGCGGCGGCGATCAATAATAGAAGCAGGCGAAGGTGCAGCAGAAGTAGTAGCCGCTGGCGCAAGAAGTGGGGAACGTGCACTGTGGGCCACGGTAGAAGGATCACCCACAAACTTGCAGAGACATGAGACATGAAACACCGGATGCACCAAGGAACCCGGCGGTAAGGCCAGATGATACGCCACCGGCCCAATGTGCTCAACCACCTCATAAGGCCCATGATAACGGTGGGCCAATTTGCAGTTGTCAGTGGGTGCTAAGGAAGTCTGACGCAAGGGCAGAAGAGACACATAAACCAATGCGCCCACATGAAAGGTGCGATCTATACGAGTGCGATCATAAACCTGTTTCACACGGTTCTGAGCCGACTGTAAGTTGTGCTTAAGTTGTCGCAACACTTCATCGCGAGTTTGAAGCATATAATCCACTTCAGCAATAGCAGAGCGATGAGGAACATAAGAAAGAACCGTAGGTGGGGGGCGACCGTACACAACCTCAAATGGAGTAAAACCCCCTCGAGTGTGGTAGGCGGTGTTGTAAGACCATTCAGCTCATGGTAGGAGTTGAAGCCAATGACGGGGTTGATCGCCCACGAAACACCTCAAATATTGCTCTAAACAGCGATTCACCACCTCTGTTTGCCCATCTGTCTGTGGGTGGTAGGCCATACTCATATGTAGTTGCGTACCTTGTAGAGCGAAGAATTCGCGCCAAAAGTTCGACAGAAAGACGCAATCGCGATCCGACACGATGGACTTTGGCATGCCATGGAGCTTAGCGACCTCGCACACATAGACCTCCGCAACCGTCCGGGTCGTGAAGGGATGGCTCAATGCACAGAAATGAGCGTACTTAGATAACCTGTCGACAACCACTAATATGACGGATTTCCCTTGGATGAGAGATAAAGCCTCGATGAAGTCCATTGAAACATCCTCCCAAATGTTAGCCGGAATGGCCAGCGGCTGGAGGAGGTTTGCCGGAGATGTGGTCATGGACTTGGCCCGCTGGCAATTATCACAAGCTGCAACATAATCCTGCACTGCACGACGAAGCCCAGCCCATAAGAAACTCTGGCTCACCCGCTTATAAGTACGAAATGAACCTTCATGGCCTGCAATGGGTGTGTCGTGGAAATGAGAAAGGATGCGGCGACGCAAATCAGCATAATTGAGCACCCACAATCGATCTTTCCAAAATAACAGGTCATTCTGCCACACATAGAAGGGCGCAGAGGCTGGTTGGGCTTCCACATACGATCACTGTAAGTCTGGAAGGAATGGGCAAGTGGGTCCGGATAAAATCAGACAAGAATCCATCATGGGGCGATGAGACAGGGCATCTGCAACAGTGTTCTCGGTGCCTTTCTTGTAAGTAATCTCGTAATCATAACCCAACAGCTTGCAGACCCACCTCTGTTGGGCCGGAGTAGACACCCTTTGCTCCAAGAAATACTTCACCGGCTGATGATCGGTCCGTATGGTGAACTGCCTGCCCAACAGATATGGCCGCCACTTAGTCACTGCATGAATGATGGTCATCATCTCTCGTTCATAGGCCGACAATAAGAGAGTGCGACCCGACAAAGCTTTGCTCAGAAATGTGATCGGACGGTCCTTTTGTAAGAGGACGGCCCCGAGACCAATACCAGAAGCATCAGTCTCCACCACAAACGGAAGATCGAAGTTGGGAAGCCCCAAGACAGGCGCATGGGCCATGGCCTGTTTAAGTCTGTCGAAGGCCACCTGCACCTCATTGGTCCAGTCGAAGGCGCCCTTTTTAAATAAGGCCGTGAGTGGCCCGACAATAGTTCAATAGTGACTGATAAAACGGCGATAATAGCCCGTCAACCCCAAGAAACCGTGCAACGCCTTGATGCACTTGGGTGTCGGCCAGGATAACATAGTGGCAACCTTGGAAGGATCTGTGGCGACAGCTTCACACGAGATGATATGACCCGGATATTCTACCTGTGAACTGCCAAACGAACATTTCGAACGTTTTAGAAATAAAGAATTGGCACGTAGGATCGAGAAGACCAACCTGAGATGCCCCAAATGCTCCTCCCAGAAGTTACTGTAGATCAGAATGTCATCGAAGAAGACCAATACAAACTGGCGAAGAAGTGGCCGAAAAATATCATTCATCAAGCTCTGGAAGGTGGCAGGGGCGTTGGTCTGGAACGCAGTTTTATGCGTATCCGAAGCCTGCATCCTGATTTGGTGATACCCGGAACGCAAGTCGAGTTTGCTAAAGACTTGTGCTCCAGCTAATTCATCAAGCAACTCTTCAATCACAGGAATGTGATATTTGTCTTTGACGGTAATCGCATTCAGGGCGCGATAATCCACACAAAAATGCCATGTGCCATCCTTCTTGCACACAAGCAACACAGGGGAGGAAAATGAACTGTTGCTGGGTCGGATAATACCTGTGTCAGCATATCTCCCACCAGACGCTCAATCTTTGCTTTCTGAATGTGGGGGTAATGGTATGGTCTGATGTTAGTTGGTTGGGCCCCTGGCACAAGAGGAATGTGATGGTCATGGGCCCGCTGGGGAGGAAGGCCGGTAGGCTCGGAGAAGATGTCCGCATGGTCCGCCAGGAGTAGGCGCATGTCCGGAGGAAGTTCACCCTCCACCACGTCCCCGATTCCATGCTGTTGAAGAAACATCCCCTGAGGTGCAAATCGACATAAGGACTCAACTGCCTGAGCGGAATGTAGGGTGCCGGGTTGAGTCCCTTGTAAGCACACCCGTTTCCCTTGGACTTCAAAGTCCATAATCAGGTCACAGAAATTCCACAATACGTCGCCCAACTCCTATAGCCATTGGATGCCCAGTACCACGTCTGCTCCTTTTGTAGGTAGTAGGAACATATCCGTGGTAAATGTGTGCCCTTGTATGGTCAAGGACGCTTGAGCACACACACCCGAGCTCCGTAAGTGTTTGCCATCACCAATAAGGACATCAAATGGGGTGGCGTCAGAAACATAGCAACCGAGCCACTGGGCCACCCTGCCGTTGATGAAGTTATGTGTCGAGCCGCTGTCAATCAGAATTGCCACTTGCTGCCGCTTTAACAAGCCTTGGACTCTCATGGTTGGTGGGGTAAAAGTGCCTGTATAGGCGTGCACCGATATCTCTGGCTGAACATGATCATAAGCAGGGGTGAAATCTTCAACCTGGGGAGGTTCATCGTCCTCAACCTCCACAATGAGTAAGCTACCCCGAACTGTGCATTGATGGCCCTGAACATACTTTTCGTCACAGTTGAAACATAGGCCCTTGGCCCTCCGGTCTGCCATCTGAGCTTGGGTGAGACGACGGATAGGAGTGGGGTTTGACCCTGGCAATGCTGGATGATTAGAACTAGAGCCATGTGTAGGTCTAGTCGGAGGTGTGGGATAGCCAGACGGTCGTGGGTTCCATACCCCACGACTACCTCTTTTCTAACGGGCCAGTTTCTCCTCCTCAATTCTAGCATGACGCACCACTTCACGCATCGTGTGACAGGGAAAGTGGCACATTTCATCAGCTATCTCGGCCTTCAGTCCACGCTTGAATGTGCCAACTAATGCAGTAACTGGCCAGTCGGGCAGTCGGTTAGCAATTTTCATGAAGTCGGAGTAATAGGCCCTTACCGTAGTTGTTTGCTTCAAGGTTGACAACATCTAATTGAAGTCCTGAAACTCGTTTGGCCCAAATTGAATACACAACTCATCGGAGAAGGACACCCAAGTGGGGAAACAGGTCTCCTTTTCGTACGCCTGGAACCAGATGGAGGCATCGCCATCCAAGTGGAATGTGACCACCCATAAGCGTTCATCATCGGAGTAGGTGCCCTGGTACGAAAAAAATTTGTCAGCTTTATAGAGCCATTCAACAGGGTCATCTTCTCCATTGTACTGGGAAAACTGCAGGCGAGCTAGTCTGGGTTCTGCGCTGCTGCACTGGCCTCCCCGTGACTCTTGGGTTTCGTTCCAGACATTCTCCATCTCATCCTGTAGGGGACGAGTGCGGTTGGTCATTGTGACATTTCGTCAAACACCTTGTGTGCCACGCATTGCTGCGCCATGGTGTCCTCCGTCTGCGTCAAAGTTGACGGATCCCAGTTGGAACCCATAAGGAAAGGGCTGACCGCTGGCCTGGCCAAGCAGAGAGCCTCCTAGCGCCGGAGATCCTTCATGTCGGCTAGGGCCGCCCATCTCTCGTGAGGGCGGTGGCGGAGTCAAAATGGCAGATTTGAGGTGCTACTGGGGGGGCCTGTGCGAGCCTCATCTCCCGGAGTTCGTCCTTGATCGAGGCTAGGAGAGACAGCATGGCTGTCTGAGTGGAATCGGTGTCAGCCTTGGGGCTAGAGGTCTCCTTGGCGACCTCGGCCTCTGGAAAAATTTCGGGTACCATGTTGGGTTGCTTGCGAGGAGGCATGAGCGCTCGTGGATCGACGCTCTGATACTAATGTTGTGATCCGTTAGGACCACAAGAACTAGCGTCAGCGAGAAGGGAAGAAGAAGAAGTTCTAGGAGAGGAATTGGAGTTGTCAATATTGCATAACTTCAAAAGGGGAGGACGACCTCCATAAAAAAGAGAAGATGGCGCGTCTCCCAAGGGGGCTGCGCCATCTGTCTAAGCTGATGGGCCTCAAATTGGGCCTGATTATTCTCTATCAGTCCCGTCATCTAACAATTAGCCTAAACGGGCTGATTACAATCTGATACTTAATAAAAGAAAATATCCTAATGACGATCTGATACTTAATAAAAGGAAATATCCTAATGACGGATGCAGCAGACGTGTTGTGTGGACGTGCACAACACTCAATCTAACGGCTATGACTTAAACTGGATTCATGTAAAACTAAGCATCATGTTAAACTTTCTCCTATATATGAAATGCGGCCCGTGGAAATATAGTGCAGAACACCGATATTTGAGCAACACACCTCACACATGAAAATGACTGTCATTAGCATGGAATGCCAGCTCGCCGATATATCAGCGATATATCACCGATATATCGGTATCGGACACAAACCGATACCAATAAGTATTGAAATTTTGAAAATTTCCAAATATCGTCGATATATCGGTCTTTTTTGAAAAAAAATTTATTTTAAAATGAATTTTTTTTGGGAAAAAAACTTTAATGTTTATTTTCTATCCTAATATGCATTTTTATGCATATTTTGAAATCTATTCTTTGTTTAAATTAGTATAACTCATTTTAGAAGTTAGATTGTGAAAATATACGATAAAAACTAGTTTTTGACGACCGATATTTTTTTACACAATATCTCCAATATATCTCTGATATTTCGTCTTTTAGGCCGACTGATATTTTACCGATATCTGATACACCATTCCATGGTCATTAGGACTCTCGCCCCTTCGGTTTTTCTGTGAATGGTGAACTTGCCAACCAAACATTATTCTCTATGAACGCTGAACTTGCCTCAAATGATATTATCCAAAAAGAAAAACTTACCTCAGATGATGAAAATGCAAGCATTCCATTAGTGGACAAGGCCATCCAAACATTATTCATGGGAAATGAGCCACAGTTCGATGACAAATTTACAGTAAATGAGTTGCCAAACGATGCCTAACTTGAGCTGATATGAACCCCTTCATGCTGGAGCTAAATCGAGCCAGGCTACAGAGTTTAAATCTTCAAATCTTCAACAAAACGCAAAAAAGTACAAGTATACCACATGCTATAAACTACCCGTGTGTTGTTGCACATCCGTCAGATCACATAGGGCCTACTGATCTAACGGCTGCTGTACTATAGCACACTGGCCCTGGTATGATACCACCACCACATGGCGTCTTTCCTAGCCCCTTTGGCTTGCGACTTATTGACCATTTGGGGCGTGGTTAAGTAAAACATCCACTGTAGCATCTATATTTTTTTCCTTATCCACCTGAAACACGACCTGCTACAGTGGATCTGAAAAATCTACTGTCGATATTTTACTTATAATCACGCCCTAAACGCCCATTAAAACAAAAAATGGCATGCTTACGTTGAGCTGTACGCGGCTAACCCCCGGCTCGTGATAATGTTTCGAGAACACGGCCCCACAGACCAACAATTACAATGAATATCATAATTGCGGAGATAACTCGTTCTAGAATTTACTAGAATCTTGTCGAGGAATTGTATTCACGACTTCTTCAACACGTTCTAAAATACATGTAATGATCATATCCGTCCGATTCTGTGGCCCACATGATCCGGCGGTTCTCACTCTTGCACACGTTTCTGGGCACGTCAGTCTTTGCGTACGATGTGCAACATGTTCCATTTCTTGTTCCCCCGTTCAATATCACCTGTCTTGATTAATAAGCAAGTTCCAGATTGAACCCCTAGAAGTACAAATTCCGAAGCTTCGACAAGATCGAGGCCCTGGCACCCCCGCCGTCGCTCGCCGTACTTCTCCGTCATTGTCTCCGCCGACGTTTCCGTCGCCGTCCCTCTCCCCGGTCCCCTTTGCTGTCGGCCCGTCGGTATCCACGACAGTAACTACTCTTGCGATATCGTCAACGCTCCTCCCAGGCTTAATCATATCCCTCCCTAAGGACTCTCGCTTCTTATTTTTCAAGAACTCTTAATTGCTGCCAACAACGACGCCTTCAATCGCCGTTTCCGGTGAGGCTCATCTATTGCGCTACCTTCTTTGTCTTTATTTTTTTCGGCTTCTAATTTCTTCCGAATAATCGATAAACATGTTTAATTATGTTTTTAGATGGCCTAATTTCGCGGTTTATGTTAAATTATGGATTCTATTAAACCGGTAACTTTTGGATAAGATTTGACACCTTGATCACCGATGTAATTTTGAATTATAAAGCACTTCCGCAGATGCTTATGTTAGGGGATTTTCGTTTACACTAATATTGATGTTGTAAGTAGCTTTAATGAAAGCGGACTGAAATTGGATGCGCTAGCATTATGCATGGCAGCACAGGCAAGGTAGAGACTGGCATCTTTCGTTTTGAGTGGACAAAGTGGAGAGCAAGATCAGGAGTGTTGTATGATAGGCATGCCTCAAATAGGCTTGAAGACAGATTCTATAGGACAACACTTGGGTATGGTAAATGTACCCGAATTAAGGGTTGTAAGGTAGATGTGTGCGATAAGAAGGAGAAATAGGATTAGAGATGAGTATATTCCTTATAAAATAGGGGTAGCTTCTTTAGTGAAAAAAATGAGTATATGCTTTGTTTTTTCTTTTATAAGGAAAAAATTGAGGATATGCCAAGAGTGTGTAGCTTGTGTTGGTATGGGCATGTATAAAGAAGGATAATGGATGCCCCTATAAGATGGTGGGAGCGGATTTAAGTAGGAGCCAAAAGAGGGAAAAAGAGACTAAGAGAACTTGGATGAAGTCAGTAACAAAGGATTTGGCTATGTCGTCTCTTACAAAAGAGTTGCCAACCCGATTTCTGTTATTGTATTCCCATTTTGTTTTTCATATTAGTAACGCTGTTTTGGTTAGTCGGAAAAAAGAATTTGTATGCTTATACTTTCATGCCTATCTGTGTTAATTGTATTCTTTTTTTTTTCAATTTTTTATTGGCTAATTGCTATTGAACAAATTTGATAAACTGCAGGTATGCAGAGCCAACTTTTTTGTGTTGGTTGTAGACATTTGCTTTTATATCCCAGGGGAGCCTCAAGCGTACGATGCTCAATATGCAACACAATAAGCGCAATCGCTCCTGGTCTCTCTCTCTCTGTCATATATATATATATATATATATAGATAGATAGAAACCCATGCACACACTGTGTTTCTGTTGTATATTTATAAACGTGATCAACCTGATGTAGATGAATCCCACAGTGTTATGATCCCTAATTAGAATACTTTTCTAATTTAGTTAATCCTAGTTGGAGTAGGATTAGAATCCTTTCCTAATTTAGTTAATCCTAGTTGGAATAGGATTAGTTATTACTTTCTTAGTTTGATTACTTTCCTATCCATAGTAGAATTAAGTAATTGTAAGGCTACATGCCTGCTTCAGCCCTACTGCTACAGTACGTGAATAGTGATTTCAGAATTCAAATCAGTAGTTTTCCTTTATCTCTTCCTTCTACTCTTCGTCTGATTGTTCTCCCCTTTCATCTAGCCTTCTCAACATAATCTATTGTAGATTCTTAAGCATATTAAGGAGATACAACACACAGGTGTAAATATTTATGCAGCACACACACACAAACACACACGCAAATGCAACACACACAAGCATGCATGCACATGGACACACGGTGTGAGACGTATGATACCTGCTATTGATTTTCTTTTAGGTGAATTTTCAGTATAATGGTAGAAAATGGCTGAATCTTAGACCAGGAAACATGTTATCAGTTTTAATTACTTTAACGTACAATTGGTTGTGCAATTTACTGACAATATTTTGTATCAGCAGTTTGTAAATCAATTATCTTGTTTTGAAAATTTTCTGCTTGAGTGGTATTCTCTTCCTTAGTGGTTTGTATGTCTATGGTTTTGGTTCAGTTTTTTTTATGGTACATGGCTCAGTTTAATTTACTGTAGATGAATCTTAGTCTTTTGGTTGTTTTCCTGTGCAGCCACAGAGACGGCTCAGCTTCTGTGCGTTGGTTGCGGAACATTACTATTGTATCCTCGTGGTGCAACTAGTGTGAGATGTGCCTGCTGCCACACAACTACCGATGGTTAAGTATTTGAAATAAACTTGCGGAGTAGCTTTTTCACTGAATTCTACTTGTAGCTATTCTTTCATATGTGTGCATGTTTAAATTTGATTTGCTATTAGCATGCGTCCTTGCTTTTTTGTGTCTGCACTTTGCAATGATATATCCCAAACCTTTACAAGCAAGCAAACTTTTGCTAGAGGATGTAGGTTGAATACATCAAATATAAGAATACCTGGAGAGATTTAGCCCTAACTTGAAGTGGGTCTTGGATAGAAGAGGGAAACTAATTCGTGAAACATAAGTTCAACCTTTATTTGCTGACTGGTAATGTCTTCGTTGTCATTTAGGATTGACACAGGGATCTCGTGTTTCATACAAGATATCTAAAGACAGTTAACTAGTTGGTCTCACACAGCATCAGTACCTTAACATATTTTAATACGTAGTTTTTCTCATATTCGGCAAGCATATTTGGGTTGATTGGTCATCTAAATTAAGCTGTTTGGTTGTGATTCCAAAACAGCTTCAGTTGCTCAGGTGAACTGCAGCCACTGTCATATTACACTTGCATATCCTAGTGGAGCCCCATCTGTTAGATGCGCTAGGTGTGAGCACATTACGAATGTTGGGGTTAGTATTTTTTAAACTAATACTCCATCCATCCCTCATTAAGTGTCTTATTTGTTTTTTGATATTTTTAGTGTTTTTACCAATAGGGCATTTAATGTGGGACAGGTCGAGTTTTGTTAATATCCTGTTCTTCTGCTGTGCCATCTTCAAACCTACTCTTTGCCTATCTTTTCGTTTGCAGATGAGTGCAACGAGAGTACCAATCCCTATATATAGACCCAATGGAACCATGCCTGCAACATTTATTCCCTCCACTTCTGCTGTAAGTTATACCTCTGCACTCTTTTGTTGCTTTGAATTTTTCTGTTTGTAACTAATTTAATTGTTAATTGAAATTTACTTCTTCTATGTATTTACATGTGTAGCCAAAGCCACACGCACGGAGCCAAACTGTTGTTGTCGAGAACCCCATTACAATGGACGAAAGTGGCAAATTAGTAACACATTATCCCCGTTTCTTGATTTCCTACATTCTGTTTATTCCATCACCTAGAGATTTTTCTTATCTTATTTCCCTCTGTATTTTTCTTGTAGGTGACCAATGTTGTCGTTGGGGTAACTTCGCATAAAAAATGAGATATGATGAGGTCTGTCTTAGTTTCCAAATAAGATGGCATTTGTTGTATATGTTTCCCTATAAATTTATTATTTTGAGATGGGCATTTCTGTCTCTCCTCAAACTTCTTCGTTTATGTTTGTCACTTGCATATAACTGACTATTTAAAACGGAACACATGTTTATGAAAGATGTAATTATTTTAACGTATGGGTGGCCTGTGTAAGCTGCTCTCTACATCTCTCTTTCCGTGTTTCTTTGACATTCTTGTTATGATATTTACATATCTTCGTCAATTATTTTCGTTTTGGTCGGGTACATGTGACATCTTCATACACATGTTAATAAGCACCACACGGATCGTTTAGTTAATAGCCGGCTATTCTATGAAAGGGAAGTAAGATGTCAAATCGAGTTGCTACTTTCCAGTGGAATTAATGTATTAGGAATTGCATACGTGCAATAGCACGTGATTCTTGATAAACAATGGGGCAAATTGTGGAACAAGCCGAACACAGAACTACACAAATTACTGCACTCCAAGTGAAATAGTAGGAGTATCATACAATGTTGACCCTCGCTGGCAGCCTTGTGGAGGGCATCAATTCCGGAGTTGGTTCTCCCCATGACGGTCTCCTTAAGCCCATTCTTAAGCAGCTCTCTCACGAACTCTGTATTCCCCTGGGAGTGAGCGACGGCTTCTTATATATATTTTGAGTTAACAAACGTGAGCTACGTAGTTACTTGTTGAAGTCTGCTTATTCTAATAAAGAACCAATTGATGTGTTAATCCTTACTACTATTCTATGAAGGAGGAAGCTTAGGTTTATAAATTAAACAAAATATGACGTATTATGACTTTATTTATTTGTTAAATGACTTCACTAATTCTATTGAAATTGGGATTAAAATTCGTAATTACATGTTCCTTTGTTGGACAAAAATGGAAGTTCATAAAAACAGTACACTTTCAGGTGTCTTGCCCATAATAACCCTCATATTTAAGTGGGCTTAAAAAACAGTGGTTTGTTAAACACCCACCACTTTTTTTAAGAGTGGCATCTATTTCAGGACGGAGGGAGTAATATGTTGGGAAGCAATTGGCTCGATGACGATCAGTCAATCTGTTAATAGATCTGGACTAGGCATAATAAGTAAGCACCACTTTTGGCTGTGTGTGTACAGCCTGCAGCCTCCCTAACATGGCTAGTTAATATGCATATTTGGAATTTTAATGCCTGAATATTATGGAATTGCATTGGATGTACCTAGTGATTTGATGGTGACATCTTCTTCATAGTGCTTAAAAAATTGATGTAAGCAGAAGCCAACAAACTATGAAATTCAACCTTCAAGGACTCTGAAATATTTGTCTTTCGATTGATTGGTGGACTTAGTTTGTTTATAACGCGAAAGTGTGAAACAGAATGCCGAAGCTTAAGGTGAGAAATGATTCAGCCTCATTCTAAAAGTTCAGATGTTGCACCGGCAGCTTGACTGCATACTGTTAGAGTAGACAATAGACTGCAAACCCAACATCTCTAAGACATTTTCTAACGAGCCATAATGAGCCATAAAACCGACATTTTGCTTCTTCATTGTAGTGTGAGGGTGGATTTTTGCACTTTCATCATATATTTGGCATATGCATAAGTTCAACCTACAACATAATTCAGTCTGAATTTCACATAGGGGTGGATCTTTATAGCGATTTGCGGAACATCTATGCTACTAAAAACAATAAAATTCGTTTGATGAGAGAAGAGTGATGAATTTGATAAATTCATCTCTGCCATGAATTCCACTGCTTAGGGTTATCTATCCCTCCATGACCATGATACATAGGAGTCCTAGTAGAAGCCTAACATAGTATATCCCTACATGGCTAAATAATTTGTCATAGGATGACTTGTCGATGAACACACATAGTCTACCTGAAGTAGAAAACTAAATTCTATTCAAATTGGGAGAGATCTTACAGTTTATGCTATGTATAAATAAATGACAAATGACTCAAAGAGAAACCCTATATGCAGAGAAGCCTTAGGAAAGTTCAAGGAAGGAAGAGAAGGGACAAGAAGAGTAAAAAAAGATAAAATCAAACAAAAATCAAGGTAGGACAACTAACTTCAACTGAATTAAGTATATTAGTATAAGAATTTGATGAACTACTAATAATGTGAAGAGAAACTAAAAAAATTGTCATAGATACAAGTATACAAGTCTCTGGTATGATGATGTCTGTTTTGAATTATTTAATTGTGTTGACTGAGATATTGCTTGCATGGTTTGGTTTGTTACATGTGAGTGTATGCTATACTGTGTAATGAACATAATAAAGAAGAATCTATACCCTCAAAGCATGATGGAAGCGATTTCCAAACCGAAAGCATGCAGAAGGGTCAACGACAACTCATCAACGACAAGAGACTTGTCGTAGAGGGGTTATCGATGGTGTAACATATACTAAATTAAATTGATGATTGTGTGTATGTTTCAAATTGGTAATAAATCCTCTTTGGACCATCAGTAGAGAGTAATGAATGATATGTATGAATAAATGGCTATAGTTTGCTTGTTGGATTTGCTTTTGCAAGCCTTAATATAAACTGTAGTTTTAACTACAACTGAGTTGTCGAAGGGTAGTTGTCGGAGAATAGTAGACAATAAAGTGTATGGAATTCTTATGTGGGTTCAAGTAGCAGTGAGCATTGGGCTTATAAGTAAGGCCCTATAGGAAACTAGTAGTAAGAAGGAACCTTGTCCTTGTGGACATTGGTGTCAACGGAAAATGATATTCATGTTGTAATGCTTAAATAATTGCTAAGGAAGTAATCTTGCATAACAAATGATGAATATCTTACGCTAGATATGCTACAGATTAGAGGACCTAAGTGAGGATGACCAGTATTGTCAACCCCATAAGTTTCATATGTGAACCTTGAGAATGAGAATTAAGGATAAACCTCATTGAAAGAAATAAAGAAATAATGAATATTACATGCCACAAGTGCAGCCATGCTAGTAGAAATGCACAAAGTCTTGTATCAAGGTTGGCCATCTTGAAGGCTTCGATCCACAGGAGATGAAGAATGCATGCAAAGTTATAACGAAGTTCATGGTGTATGTATCTTAAATCGATGGGAACCATAAATTCCCCTAAGGAATTTTAGTTGTGTGGTGAACTAGGATAAAAAAGAAAGAGGATAGAATAGGGACATTTATGGAGAACAAATCCCTACCAGGAAGTATAATGTAGAGGTAGAGAGCAAATCTCATAGACCTTTGGAAAGAATAGAACAACTAGAAGGCCTGGTATGAATCTAGGGTAGTATGCGTGTAAGACTAGGGTTGATATATTAATTGTATGTATGTTGAAGTTTTAATGTTTGATATTATGATAATATCACCTGAAACAACTGTTGTATTACGTTGTTATTCTACTAAGTATGTGAGAAAACACAGTTGTACCAATTTTCTAGTTTTGCAGGAGCGAGGGAAACAAGTGTAGAAAGATGCAACACTTAGCAAGTATAAATCTTATTTTTCATTCTTTTAATTTAGGTTATGTTTTTAGGCTTATTGTATGACTAAGAAAGGATTGTAATGTTACACATTCTGGACGAATATGATATTTCCTTATTTCATTTTAATGAATATTACTATTATGTATTTTGGATGAATTTTTTAAAACGATTTGGAAACTAGAGTAATTCTTCAGATGAATTGTTTTACCCATGTAGAAAACAATAATAGATCTGCTGCATATTCGATATTCATCATGTAGAAATAAATTTAAAAATATGAGGTGTTATAGCTTGGTATCAGAGACCAGATTGACTCAAATGTGCAACTATGAGAGTCCAATCTTAGAAGTATAGTTAGGGTTAAACGAGCCGAGTTTAGATGTGCCTCCGCTCGAGCTCGAGATATGAAATTTTGGCTCGAGCTTGGCTCAACTGGTAAGAAGCTCGGCTTAGGCTCAACCCAGGCTCGAATTTTTTTTTCCTTTTGATTTTGCAAATATATGTATAAGATAAAGAGCCAGGCCCGAGCTATGCTGCGAGCTTTGTTTGAGTTGTGTCTAAACGAGCCGAGCTGATCTGAGTACTATTGTGCTTGAGCTCGGCTTGTAGTGGGATGAGCTCAAGCCGAGCCCAAGCCAAGCCCAAGCCAAGCCAAAATTCGATCCAATTCGAGCTCAGCTCGAGAGCCGGTTCGGTCCGTTGACACCCTTAAGTATAGTAGGTTAAGAACATGATATTTGGGTAGTAGTCTTAATATCTAATTAATCTTAATAGTGTAGGTACTATGGCTAGGACACGAAGTGGGAAACAATTTGAGAACACTGAGCATGCAGTAACTAAGCAATGGGTTGCATAGTGGAAGCAAGGTGATGTGGGCTAAGGAACAAAGGAGGACCCATTCAGGATTGATGTGGAAGATGAAGTGAAGCTAAACGTGACTCAAGAGATTGATGATGTGCACCTCTGCCATAGGCTGACCCTATCAACCGCTTTTTAACACCTTTTAAATGGCAATTTAGTTATTAGACACTAACTTTATGCGTAAATTATGTATAGACCTTTGTCCTGTTTTAATCTAGTTGTTGTCACGCCCCGAAATCCCATACCTCAATCGGAGTGCGGAAGCCAATCAATGGAATACATTTCGAGGTAGAGATCCCGGGCACGTGACCGAAGAGTCGATTTTCCAACCGATTACAATCATCTCAAAAGGACGTGTAACCAATTATGCCCGCAATCAGTGTAATACAATAATAGACATCAATGAATACTATGAAATGAATTTACTTATTAATAATCTATTTAAGAAAGTCAAATAAAATAATCCTAAAAGTTTATGGCCCACAATTGCCAATAATGTCATAAGCATCAATAAAAGCAAAAATAAATAACTAAATAATCTTTAAACTCCTCTCGGCGCCTGCAATCCGCCATTCCAGTACTGCACTTCCTGATCTCACTTTTCATTTGCGCCTGCATTAGAGGATGCATGAGTATTTCATAGAAACACTCAGTAGGATGTAAAAATCCACTGAATTAAAACAAGCAGTATGAAGAGAATAAGAATAACAAAGGTTATAGACATTCTATAACATTTGAACTTAACCGAGGTCTATACACCTGCCAGGTTAGTCAACAACAATTCCAACTCACAAGTATAGGAAAAACATCAATAAGGCTCCGAACAAACATATGTGTAAGGAGAGAATAATAATCATATCAAGGCTCCGGACATCTAAAGTGAAAGGCGTTACAATTTCTGCTCGCTACCCTGGACGCTCGCAAGTGACTAAAAATAATATACCAGAACCACCCTAGGGGTCCTCTCTTTGGAACCCTGCTATGCGTCTAGGATGCTGGCCCCACCAGTGCTTACGGACACGATGGGCGGAGACTGAGGACCTTCCGTAATGTCCACAATCTAACGTACGTATAGTGCCTCCCTTCGGGCAGTATGGAATCGCAATTTCATAAATATAAGTGACCTCACAAGATCTAGCATTGGCTTAATTGAGCATACTATGAATCCACCATAGGGGGAGTCTCACGAGATCTCTAGTGGAATAAAACAATCATGTAATCAATATGAGCAATATCTCAAGGAATAGAGGTCACAACACTCTACGATCATAAGGTATTTCTTACCAGAATAGACTCTCTCATGGAGTATGGATAGAATTATCAAAGTCTTTGGTCAACACATAACTCACTCATTAGAGTAGCATAGAATAACAAGACAACCCAAACACTTCGAATAATAACAACTCACCCAAGGAGTAACATACGATCAATACATACCTTTCATGCTCAACCCTAGATAGGAATTCCTTATACACATTGGGATTTTATAATATAAATATCAGAGATGAGAAATCAAAGAATCTTAGATGATTTGAATTCCAAGTAGAATATCAAACCGACATCAACACTTTTAAAATAGATAGTTATGAATCACTTGTTCAAAGAATTATCCCTCCTAATTAGATTACTTCTAACCCAATTCTTACTGTGATATTCCATAAGTATATAGTCCAATTAATGGTATAGACACGTTAGACATTATCATATCATATTTCATGATGTTATTTATATACTTAGTATTTTCTCTCAGATTCAGCTCACTGCCTCCTGCACAATAGTCCTTTTCCGACGGATACTGTGCTCTGTACAGTAAGGTTTAACCTCTGAAATTTTTACTGATAATACCTTCGTCAGTCTAGTTTCTAACCCCACTGATTTTATATTTTTCCGATTTTATTTGAATTAGTTATGAATTATTTACTACCAACTATCAGCACAGAAACAGTTCTGGCCGAGATTAAGACTCTTAATTAAACTTGATTATCTTACTTAATATCATATTATAGATGATAATATATCATTAACAGACTATATACTCCCCTACTAGATCAATTACAGAACATAGGATTATCTGGAATTACTAAAGTTCACTCATTTCTTGTGTTCTTTTATATATAACACAGTTTTTAAACATTAATACATCCCAAACAAGACAATTAATGCAAGACACACATTAAAGACACAAACTCAACGTGGGTAATAATCAATCAAGCAATATC